>PITA01003737.1:104297-134322 GCA_004023965.1 Spilogale gracilis
TCCCACTTTCCCCACCTTCTCCCTGAATAATTCTTACAATTCAGAAAAACCTTGTCTTGTGAGTTCTAATTACTAATTAGCCTATTTACTAAACTCTGAATGCAAGTACTATACACAAGATCTATAGTTTTAACCTAATTCTCTGAATATACCAAGAGAGGAGGATGCATATAATTATGCAAATGTTCTTTTTGTGTGAGATGTTTCTGGAGATGGTCCTGATTCATATCCTATAAAAATAGAATCTCGCCATTTGAGTCTTATCACAGTGACATATTGGACATTCATGGTAAAATAAAGCCAGGAAACATTTCTTTCTTTTATTTTTAATTTTAAATATTTTATTTATTTGACAGAGAAAAACACAGCGGGAGAGCAAACACAAGCAAGGGGAGTGTGAGAGAGGGAGAAGCAGGCTTCCCACAGAGCAGGGAGCCTCATGCCAAACTCAGGGACTCCAGGATCATGACCTGAGCCACGAAGGCAGACACTTAACGACTGAGACACCCAGGTGGCCCAGGAAACATTTCCAATATACATGGAGACATATATTTTTCCAGTTAATTATCTATCCTATTTTAAAGCATGCTTGTTTTTAAACTGTCAAAATGTACTAATCCATACTGCAATTGTTTAGAAAACTTCATGAACAAGTATATTTCAGCAAGAAAAGACATTTGACGCCAGCCAAATTCTCTTTTTTCTGTCACTATAAATGGCTTTCCTATTTTCAACAGTTTTTCAAAATCAAAGTCATATCTAAGCTGACAACTTCTTTGGCAAGTTTCAGCTAGATGTAATTTGAAACAGTCAAGGAAGCAAAGCCTAAACAATAAGGTTTTTAATGGGAACAGTGACAGATCCTTAACTACTGTCATGCTGTGTCTGACACCAGAAGACTTGAGAGGAAATTCGTTAAATAAATACTTGTGGTTAAAAGAATACACCTGTATTTAGAGTATGTGTCCTGTGTCATGAAAATATGTAAGATCTGAGAACTCAGTGATGTTGAACACTTAACAAAAACATACCCAAAAAATGCCCCCCAGGGAATTTCTCACTTTAACCTTCAGAATATTCTTTAGCTGTAGTTGGCATCCAAAGGTCATTAAAAGGTCACAAGGATAAAAAAAAAATTCAAAGCTCTTCTTTTGTCCTCAGATTAGTTCTATACAAAACAAGGCTGTTTATTTTCTAAGGGAGAAGCAAGTTCTAATGTGACCTTTTAAATCTCTATTACTTATAAAAATACACACATACGGTTTGCTTTTACTAGATTGAGGCATTTTTACTATTAATACATATTACTATTCATGTATTATGCATTCAGAATACATGAATATTCTGTTTTAGGAACATTACAAATAAGCTAAATCACAAGGAAGCCAAAATTAGTCTATAATTGGCGGTTGGTTTAGTTTATCATAATTTTCTTAACTTAAACTTCCTAAATGTGGTTTCAGATAACCATTACTATCTTTGTTTAGGCTTTTTAATGCTTCAACAGGTCAAATATCAGTTCTGATGTTTAAAACTGTTAATTTAAACGAAAATATGAGGTAACGAAGAAAAATCAAGTCTATTTTTCAGGGAACAACTAATCCCCCAAACCCTACAGAAGTTTGCGCAGCTATCATGGCAAAAAGGAAGCTAGCAACAGGTGACTCCAAGAAGATGAGGCTTGATTATAACTCTCTCTTCCCCACCCTGACTTCAATCTATCTCTTTCTGCATTGAATGGCTGCTCAGGCCTAGGAGCCACCAGTAGTGAATAAGCCCTTGGGTTCTGTGGGATTCCTAATGGAGGACTAGATGCAGGATGTCTCCCTCTTACACTACTTAAGCACCTGAGACTAGACCTGAAGGTGAATGTCATAAACTGGTGGGCTCTAGAGAGACCACTGGACTGCAGAGATCTGTGTATTCCCAGGAAAGGTCATAATCAACTCTCGCAGAGCCTGATTTTGTCAGCCCTAAAAGGCCAGAAGGAGCATATGGATCCTTCCTTTCTTTCACACTGGCAAAACATAAAGAATTTTAAGTACCCAGAGGGTTCTTCCCTCCAGGTTCCTCCACAGTGAACTCAAATCTGCTTGCTTCTATGCCAATAGTGCACAAGAGAGACCACTTCCTCCTAAACTTATTTGGAGACTGTCTCAACACTCAGCCTATCTCACTCACACCTGAGTTCCAGGAATACAACAAAAACAGAAGCCAGCTGGAAGACAGACAAAGACCAGTCTAAACAGAAAGTATTCAGGTACAGAGAACAGAGCTGCGAGGAGAGACAAATGATAAATTCAACAGAAATACAAAATACAATTCAAGTATAGCATTAAAAATGATGACTGGGGGAGAACAAAAAGATACTCTTACTAAATAGTCCAGATATCACTGAGACCAAAATTAGGTCATAAGAGATCAAATGAAAAGAAATAACTTAAAATATAACTATAAAATATAAAGGGGTGAAAATAATTAAATCATGAAAATTCTGAGGAAAACGGTAAGAAGACTAAAGGTGCCAAAATACAGATTCAGAAAGTGAAGACACAAAAACAAAGCCATAATTTAACAGATGCAGACCATTTCTTTAAGGTTAAAAAAAGAAAGAAAGAGAGAGAGAGAGAGAGAGAGAGAGAGAGAGAGAGAGAGAGAGAGAAAGAAAGAAAGAAAGAAAGAAAGAGAAGGAAAAGAAAAAAATCTAGAGTTCATGAATTCCAAGCCAGGTTGTCAAGAAAAAAACACACACTTGGAACAGCCTAGTATAATTCTGGACCTCTGAGGAATGTCTCACTCTCCCTTACTTTAACAAAAGAGTGGGCTGAGGGTGTTCCTATATGTTAGTAATGGACAACTGGAAACTTACATTTTAAAAAACACCATTTATAATAGCTATAAAAGATGAAGTACAAAGGTATAAGTCTAATAACAATGCACAGGATTTTTATGATGAACTAAAAATCCTGACAAAAGAAATTTAAAAAGATCCAAATTAATATAAAGTCATACTATATACATGAGCTGGAAGGTTCAACACATTAAAGATGGCAATTCTTCCCAAACGGATATACAGATTTAATACAATTCCAGTCAAAAATCTTAGTTGTGTTTTTTTTTTTTTTTGTAGATACAGATGTGTTTATTTTAAATTTTATATAAAGGCAGGACACACGGGTGGCTCAGTTGCTTAAGTCCTGCATTGGGCTCACAGCTCCACAGGGAGTCTGCTTCTCCCTCTGACCTTCTCCCCTCTCCTGCTGCCTCTCACTCTCTCTCTCTCTCTAATAAATAAAATATTTTTAAAAATTTAAAAACATTAAATTTTATATAAAGGCAAAGGAACCATAAGAGCCAAATATTTTTGAAAAGAAAGAAACTTACTCTAATTTTAAGACATGTTATAAAATGACATTAACGAAAACACTGTGTTCTCACAAAGGGACAAACACACGGATCAATGGACTAGAACAGAGAATCAATAGACCCATATGAGTATGGTCAATTAATTTCTGACCAAGGTGCAAAGCCAAAGTAATTGAGAAAGTATAGTCTTTCTATCAAATGGTATTGAAACAACTGGACATCTATACGCAAAAAAGCAAACCTCAGCCCAATTCAAAATTTAATTATACTTTACACAACATGTACCCATAGATCTTTTTTTTAAGACTTTATTTATTTATTTGACAGAAAGAAACACAACTAGAGAGGGAACACAAGCAGAAGGACTGAGAGAGGGAGAAGCAGGCTTTCCGTGGAGCAGGAAGCCTGATGTGGGGCTCGATCCTCGGACTCCAGGATCATGACCTGAGCCGAAGGCAGTTGCTTAACCAACTGAGCCACTCAGGTGCCCCTATCCATAGATCTTTTAAATAATGGACCTAAATGTTAAAAACAAACAAAAAACTATACAGAAAAAGCATTTGACAAGGTACAACATCCATTCATGATAAAGCCCTCTGTAAAGTAGTCTAGAAGGATCACATCTCAACATACTATAGGCCTTATATGAAAAACACACAGCCAACATAATCCTCAATAGTGAAAATCTGAGAGTTTTTCCTCAAAGGTCAGAAAAAGACAAGGATGTTCACTATCACCACTTTGATTCAGAAGAGTGCAAGAAGCAATTAGACAACATAAAAAAAATAAAAGCCATCCAAATTGGTAAGGAAGAATTAAAACTCTTACTATTTACAGACAACACAATACTATATATAGAAAATCCTATGGGCGCCTGGGTGGCTCAGTTGTTGAGCATCTGCCTTCAGCTCAGGTCATGATCCTGGAGTCCTGGGATTGAGTACCACATTGGGCTCCCTGCCTGGCGGGAAGCCTGCTTCTCCCTTGCTCACTCTCCTGCTTGTGTTCCATCTTTAGCTGTGTTTCTGTCAAATAAACAAATAAAATCTTTAAAAAAAGAAAAAGAAAAAGAAAACCCTGAAGACTCCACCAATAAACTACTACAACTGAGACAGGTATTCAGCAAAGTTGCAGGATACAAAATCAATGTACAGAAATCTGGTACAGTGTTATACTAATAATGAAGCAGCAGAAAGTGAAATTAGGAAAAGAATTCCATTTAAAATTGCACCAAAAGTAATATCTAGGAATAAACTTAACCAAGGGGTGAAAGTCCTATACTCTGAAAACTATAAAACACTGATGGAAGAAATTCAAGATGACACAAAGAAATGGAAATATATTCCATGTTCATGAGTTAGAAAAACATATATTGTTAAAATGTCTATACTACCCAAAGGAGTCAACAGATTTAATGCAATCCCTATCAAAATACCAACAGCATTTTGCACAGAACTAGAACAAACAATCCTAAAATTTGTATAGAACTATAAAAGACCTTGACTAGCCAAAGTAATCTTAAAAAAGAAAAAACAAAATTGGAGGTATTGCAATTCCAGATTTCAAGTTATATTACAAAGTGGTAGTAATTAAAACTGTATGGTGCTGGCATAAAAACAGATACACAGATCAATGGAGTAGAATAGAAAACCCAGAAATAAATCCACAATTATTTCGTCAAGTAAACTTAGACAAAGAAGAAATGAATATATGGGAAAAAAGACAGTCTCTTCAACATAAGGTGTTAAAAAAAACTGGACAGCCACATAAAAGAAAAGAAAAGAAAAGAAAAAAGGAAAGAAGGAGCACCTGGGTGTTTCAGTTGGTTGAGCGACTGCCTTCAGCTCAGGTCATGATCCCGGAGACCTGGGATCGAGTCCCACATCGGGCTGCCTGCTCGGCGGGAAGCCTGCTGCTCCCTCTCTCACTCCCCCTGCTTGTGATCCCTCTCTGGCTCTGTTGCTGTCAAATAAATTTTAAAAATCTTAAAAAAAAAAAGAAAAAAAGGAAAAGAGGGAGGGAGGGAAAAAGGAAAAGAATGAATGAATGAATGAATGAATGAAAGAGAGAGAGAGGGCGGGCAGGTGAAAAGAAAAGAAAAGAAAAAAGAAAGAAAGAAGGCAGGCAGGTGGAAAGAAAAGAAAAGAAAAGAAAGAGAGGAAAGAGAGGAAAGAGGAGAAGAGAAAAGAAAAGAAAAGAAATGAAGGAAGGTGGGTGGGTGGGCAGGCAGGCGAAAAGAAGAGAAGAGAAGAGAAGAGAAGAGAAGAGAAGAGAAGAGAAGAGAAGAGAAGAGAAAGGAAAAGAAAAGAAAAGAAAGGAAAAGAAAAGAAAAGAAAAGAAAGAAAGTGAAAAGAAAAATAAAGAAATAAAGAAATAAAGAGAGGAAAGAGAAGAAAGAGAAGAAAAGAGAAGAAAAGAAAAAAGAAAGAAAGAAAAACAAACAAACAAACAAACTGGACTCTTTTTTTCAGAATAAACAAAAATAAACTCAAAATGGATTAAAGATCTAAATGTGAGACCTGAAACCAAAAATATCTTTCAAGAGAGTACATACAGGCAGTAATCTTTCTGACATTGGCCATAGCAATATTCTCTCAATCTGTGTCCTGTGGAAAGGGAAATAAAAGCAAAAATAAACTATAAGAACTACATCAAAATAAAAAGTTTCTGCATAGCAAAAGAAACAATCAACAAAACTAAAAAGGAAAATTAGTGAACTGGAAGAAGATATTTGCAAACGACATACCTGATGAAGGTTTGGTATCCCAAATATATAAAGAACTGATATACTCAATACCCAGAGAACAAATAATCCAATTAAAGAATGGGCAGAAGACATGAACAGCTTCAAAGAAGACACACAGATGGTCAAAGGTCACATCAAAAGATACTCAACATCACTCATCATCAGAGAAATGCAAATCAAAGTTACAATGAGGTATCACCTCACACCTGTCATAATAGTTAAAGAACCCCCAAGAAACAAGAAGTCTTGGCAAGGATGTGGAGAAAAAAGACCTCTTACACTGTCAGTGGGAATGCAAACTGGTACAGTCACTGTGGTTTTCCACAGCTCCACTGTTTTCAGTATGGAGCTTCCTTAAAAAGTTAAGAACAAAACTATGCTATGATCCAAGAATCTCACTACTGGGTATTTACACCAAAACCATAAAAGTGCTAATTCAAAGGGATATATGCACACCCTTATGTTTACTGCAGCATTATTTATAATAGCCAATCTATGGAAGATTGGCCAAGTGTCCATCAATCAATGAATGGATAAAGAAAATGTGATGGAGTACCCGGCTGATCTCAGTCAGATCACATGGGATTTTTGATCTCAGGGTCATAAGTTCAAGGCCCCTGTTGGACATGGAAGCCACTTAAAAAAAAAAAAAAAAAAAAAAAAAAAAAGTATGGGCGCCTGGGTGGTGCAGTTGGTTAAGCAACTACCCTCAGCTCAGGTCATCATCCCAGAGTCCTGGGATCCAGTTCTGCATCAGGCTCCCAGCTCCGTGCTTCTTTCTCTGACTTTCTCCCCTCTCATATCTCTCTCTCTCTCAAACAAATAAATAAAATCTTTTTAAAAAGTGGCATATAGGGGCGCCTGGGTGGCTCAGTTGGTTAAGCGGCTGCTTTCGGCTCAGGTCATGATCCTGGAGACCTGGGATCGAGTCCCACATCGGGCTCCCTGCTCGGCGGGAAGCCCGCTTCTCCCTCTCTCAGTCCCTCTGCTTGTGTTCCCTCTCTAGCTGTGTTTCTCTCTGTCAAATAAATAAATAAAAATCTTTAAAAAAAAAGTGGCATATATATGTATATGTGTGTAAATATATATATAATAGAATATTATTCATCCATATAAAAGAATGAAATATTTCCATTTGCAATAACATGGATGTATCTAGAGAGTATTATGCTAAGCAAAATAAGTCATTCACATAAAGACAAATGCCACATAATCTCACTCATATGTGGAATTTAAGAAACAAAATAAATGAGCAAAAGAAAAAGAGAGAGAGAGAGACAAATCAGGAAACAGACTCTCAACTGCAGAGAACAAACTGATAGTTATCAGAGGGTAGGTGGATCAGGGGATGGGGGAAATAGGGGATGAAAATTAAAGATACACTTATCATGATGAAAGAAAAGAGTAGTATCTTTCTACATGCAGCTTCATATACTGTGGGAGATAGGGTAGAAGAGAAATAAGGGAAATACTTGAGATTAAAATCAGGACAGGATCGCTAACAAAATCTTCAGAGATGCCAGTGAAAAAAGAGGAAGAACTCACGAGGGCTACATGGATTTAGGGATAGAGAAAATGTAACAGCGCAGACTTCTTAAAGTTCTTAAAGTTTTATGTACAGGGAAATCACATGGAAGTCCTGGTAAAAAGCAAATTCTTATCTAGTAGTTTGAGGTGGGATCTGAGAATCAAATTATTTTTAAAAAACTATAAAGTTTTTAGAATAAAACATAACAGAAAATGATCTGGAGTTAAGAAAAGAGTTCATAAAAAAAGGAAAGAAAAGAGTTCATGACACCAAAAACATATCCACAAAATTAAAAACTGATAAATCAGACTATGCCAAAAATTAAAACTTTTGCTCTTTGAAAGACATTGTGAGGAGATTAAAAAGACAAGCCACAGACAGATAAAATACTGGCAAACCACTCAGCCAAATAATACTTCTAACCAAAAGATATAAAGAACTCTACACACTCAACATAAGAAAACAACCCAATCTAAAATGGGCAAAAGACTTGAACAGGCACTTCACCAAAGAGGATATATGGATGACAAACAAGCCCATGAAAAGATGTTAATATCATTGGCCATTAGGGAAGTACAAATTAAAAATACAACAAGATGGCTAAAAGTAAAAATACTGAGAATATCAAGTCCTGGCAACTGGGGCTCTCACACACTGCTATAGAAATGCAAACTGGCATAGCCCCTCTGGAAAACAATTTCTATGTAACTACACATACACTTCCCTCACAACTCTGCTCTCTCAGACTTAAGTATGTATCCGATAGAATTTAAAACTTAAGTTCACACAAAAAACCTGTACAGGAATGTTTACAGAAGCTCTATTCATAATCATCAATTGGAAAAAACCCAAAAGTCCCTCAGCAGCTGAATGAATAAACAAGCAACCTATTGATCCACACAACAACATGGATGAATTTCAAAGGCATTAATGCTGAGGAAAAGAAGCCAATCTCAGAGAAGTCTGTTTCAAATGATTATATTCTGATTCCATTATATGACAGTCTTGAAAATACTCCACTTATAGTGAGGTGGAACAATCAGCGCTTGCCAGGGGCTAGCAGTTGGGCAGCAGATGGAGAACAATCAGTGTTTACTAAGGGCTAGTGGGGGCTAGAAGAAGGATTTCCAAAAGAGTTTTTGGAGTGATGAAATTGTTCCATACCCTGATTGTAGTTGTGGTTATGTGAATTACATGTGTTACAATTCATAGGACTGTACACCAAAACTTAAGCTCACTATGTGTCATTTTTTTTAATAAAATACTGTTAATTCAACTAATCTAAGTCACAGAAAAAGAGAGTTCTTCCAATTCATCCTGTATAACTTTTGCTTCAAAATCTGGTAAAGATAGCGCAAAAAAAGAAAACTTTCTTCTCGATATAAATGCACAATTTCCAAATAAAATATTATCAG
Source organism: Spilogale gracilis (assembly GCA_004023965.1). Taxonomy (NCBI): domain Eukaryota; kingdom Metazoa; phylum Chordata; class Mammalia; order Carnivora; family Mephitidae; genus Spilogale; species Spilogale gracilis. Next base: position 113,353 of record PITA01003737.1, read on the forward strand.
AGAGAATCCAGATTTTTAGAAAATGAATAAGCCACTATGTTGAAGAAGGGTTTATTCCAAAAATGCATGGGCAGATCATTATCAGGGAATACAGATCAAAAGAATTAGTTGTACTGATTATTAAAGGAAGAAAAGCAAATGATCACATTGAGTATGCTGAAAACTTATTTCCTAAAATTTAAATGCCATTCTTATTAAGAATTTCAAGCAAAATGGGAACTAAAGGACACCATTTAAAAGTAGCAAAGCCTACTATCAAAAACGAATGGAAGGGGTACCTGGGTGGCTCAGCTGGTTCAGCGTTTCCCTTCAGCTCAAGTCATGATCTCTCAGTGCTGGGATAGAATCCCACATCAGGTTTCCTGCTCAGCAAAGGGTCTGCTTCTCTCTCTCTCCCCCTGCCCCTCCCCACTGCTAGTTCTCTCTCTTTCTCAAATAAATAAAATCATTTTAAAAAGAAAAAAATATATATAGCTATTTACAGGCTATACAATCTAGGTGGAGAAAACCCTTTTAACTGAAATTAGACATTAAGAAACTATAAAAACAAAGAAACCTATTTGGTGCCATGTTTTTCAAATGTGTAGGAAAACAGCAACATTACCTATTAAATAAAAACGATGTGAAAAAAAAACACATGCAATGGGGAAAACAGAGCATTTATATCTATAATATACTTACTGTCTTCTAAATTTACAGTATAGAAAAACAACCCAATAGAAATATGGGCAAGATGGGAAACATAGGCAATTCAGAGAAAAGCAAAACCAAAACATATATTACAATAAACTAGCAGTCTGGATAAAATAACAAGATGATATTAGATGGGCAAAAATGAAAAAAAAATTTGATAATGCATATTGCTGCCCGGGATATGGGGGGAAAGGAAAGTACTTTCCCACATGGCTGGTGAGAATATGAATGAAATATTAAAGCCTTTGAGGAAAACAACCCTGCAATATCTATATTTAAATTAAGAATCCTCATGTATTTCAACAGAGCCAAGTCACTCCTAGGGATACACCCTATGTAAATGAAAGTACCATTATCTGAGCACTACTAACCCTAAGAAATATGAGCAAAGATGAGCAGGACTGTTTGTTTAACACTGTCAAAACAGGAAACAAAGTGAATGTCTACCACAGGGTAGCTTTCATCTATTTATACCACAAAAATATTGTACAGTTATTAAGAAGAAACACCTAGGGACTTAAAAAGCAAAATGCAGAAAAAGGTATATAATACATTATTTTTAAAAGAGAACTATTAACCAAAAACTGTATTATATTTATATATGATTATATGAGCAGACATAAGTCTGTGTGCAGCATATATTTCTCTATAATCATTTAAACACAGATACACAGGAGAACACATACAAGGTTTCCGGCTTGAGCTCTCAAGGGATTCAGGAAGTGATAGGAGAAATCACTCAGTGTAGGGGCAGAATAGAGGGAGAGGTAAACAAGCCAAGGGGGGGGAGCAGGAAGAGACGGGGGAGGGGGGAGACGGAGGGGGAGAGAGAGAGAAAGAGAGAGAGAGAGAGAGAAAGGAAGGAAAAGGAAGGGAGGAAGGAAGGGAATGAGGGAGGGAGGCAGGGAGGAAAAAAAGAAAGAAAATGCTCCCCCAAATCCACAATACACCAGTATATGACAATGTCACATTTATGAATTTCTATAAAATATTATGTATAGGAGTAGTAATAAAATTCAGTTAAGGGGGAAAAAAAGCAAGCACACAGAAAATGAACTGGATGCATTTAACACAGCAAACAACCACATTGCCAAGGAAGAATATTTCATCCTAAATTTGTTGCTTGAAACTTGGATCCCTGGGACGCCTGGGTGGCTCAGTTGGTTAAGCCACTGCCTTCGGCTCAGGTCATGATCCTGGAGACCCGGGATCGAGTCCCGCATCGGGCTGCCTGCTCGGCGGGAAGCCTGCTTCTCCCTCTCTCACTCTGTTCCCTCTCTGGCTGTGTTTCTCTCTGTCAAATAAATAAAATCTTTAAAAAAAAAAAAAAAAAAAGAAACTTGGATCCCATCTGCCCAAACACAAATATATAATAGATTGCTACATGATTCTTTTTTACCCAATAATGTCTCCAGATCATGGAGTACAATAAATTCCATAGAACCTATTCAACAGGAAATTTGAGTTCCATCTAGGAAAGCCAGGGCCACCTCCTTGAGTTGTAGCAGTGACACTGGGCACTGCCAGATATGCCCATCCATATCTCCCTGCCACCAAGGAAACCAGGAAGGAGAGCAGGACCAGGTGTTTTGTGTAACTCCAGAGAGAACCATTCACACTGTATCCTGTATGGGTGCTGCCTCCTGTAGGTGTGCAGTGTAGCAATCCTGGTGACGACTTCTAACTCCAACCAAGTGATAGGAAGGAATTCCCGTGACCAGAAGCAGGAATTCCCACACATGACCGGAGAAGGGGCTGAGCAATGAAAGGTTAGAACTGGGACAGAGGACTAGCGTAGCAGAATAAAAGGAGATGGAATCGGTGTAGGGGAGAAGGTTGGACAAGCATATAAGAATCATGTCTGACCAGTTTCATAAGTCAACAACTATCTCTCTATATATAGCACCTGATGAGAACATGAAATTTAACTATCATCAAGTGGAAATGGTACAGACCTATATCTTCACTCAACATTCAACTCATGTTGGAATATGTTCTCATATTCCAAATACTAACCTTTCCCCAAACAGGTAGATAATGAGGATGCAAGAACAAGTGAAGAATTTTAAAAGTTGGCTGTTGATTTTTAGTCTCTATTGTGACCTGGGTTAAAGTTTTAATAGTCATCTTTTGAAGTCATTTTTATATTTTAGTAACATTGGATGCTTTAGGCATCTAATCAGGTCCAAATAGTTTCCTCTTCCAAATGGAACCATAGTCTATAATTACAGCTTACCACAAACCACCCAATTATTCAGTGCTTATTCAACTGTGCTGTGAAAAAGCAAGATGCAGTTTCTGTGGTCTGAGAGCAACCCTCATCCACAAAGCCTGGAAGCCTCCAAACATAGCTGGGAGCTGGGACTACACCAGAACTTTTTCTTTTCTTTTCTTTTTAAACACATACGTGCCACCTTTCACTGTACATCTCTTCTTGCTCTGCCTTCTCTAATGTGAACTCTTTCACACGGACACAGTGTCATATAATAAAACCCTGACTTAAGGGACTTTCAAGAGTATTCATACTCGACATAGTTTCCACAGTGAATCTTCTCCTGGAATTTAATTGCTAAGCTCTATCTAAGCCCACAGCTGACACACATAACAAGCCTAGACTCTCATCAGTGCAAAACATCCTGTGGCCTAAGGCGATCATGTCACCTTCAGTGAAACTGAGACCATCAAGCAGAACTCTTCTTGTATCAAGGGGTTTAGAGATAGGCTCATGATTCTATGTTGACAGCAAGGCTTGTACATCAGCCAAGAGTCTGACCTAAAAGAAGGACGACTCAAGTATGAGCCAAGGGTTATTTACAGCCTTCTAGCACTCTTAAGGCAACCTGGCAGAGATAGCTAGTAGAGTAATAGACATTTTCACTTGTTTCTGATTCTGTGCAACCAGCAGATGAGCCACATAGCCAAAGCCAAGATTACCTGATCATATTTCCCCCTTGACACAAGTTACTCAGGACACTGACAGCAGAAAGGTCCAAAAGAGGGAACGACTCAAATATCCAATTGCCAAGCATGGTAAGGGGCATAATTAATGAGTAGAGTTGAGGACAGAGTCGGCTCCTCCTCCCTTTTTTAAAGCTAGTCAAGATTGTCCGCTTCAACGTTAAAAAGAAAACTTTGGCTTACTTCCATTTAAAAAGAAACTCTATCAGCACAACCAATTGATTTGGCTGTCAAAATAGAAATGTCTCGACCAGTATGTTGGTTGAAAATTTATTATTGTGGATCCTAAGGAGGCAGAAATGAACAAAGTTCACAAATATCAGCCTGTCAAAGATTATCAGCTTTAATTCCTCTAAGAAACTTGCTCTGTCCTATGTCCTGCCTCTTCCTAATCAATTGATATGAAGACTTCTTAAAAAAACTATTTATGTTGAGGGGCACCTGGGTGGCTCATTTGGTTAAGCGACTTCCTTTGGCTTATGTCAGGATGCTGGAGACCCAGGATCAAGCCCCGCATCGGGCTCCCTGCACAGCAGGAAGCCTTCTTCTCCCTCTCACTCCCCCTGCTTGTGTTCCCTCTCTCACTGTGTTTCTGTCTGTCAAATAAATAAGTAAAATCTTAAAAAAAAAAACAACTATTTATGTTGAAAATTATAATTTCTCTAACTTAATCTGATATTACTTAGACTTTAAATTCTAAAAGGTAGTGCCAGTAATTAGCCTAAACCAAGAAAACAATTCAAAAGTTAAAAATGCCCTGATCCCCAGAGAAGCATAAGTTATACATTTCAAGCAACTGTAACACTGTCTTATTTGGGAAATTATCAACTGTTGCTTCATAAATGTATTAGGAACCACAAGGGTTTTTCAGTTGGTCAGGACATTTTCCTATTTAAACATTGACTTAGAAACCTTGCCAAGTAAACCAGGAAATTAAGAGAGCAAAATTATGCAGCACATAAAGAAAGCAGCTGCATTTCTCCAATCCTAGTAATTTAACCAGTCATTTCTTTAAACAAAAATGAAGAGGGGGGAGAGGAGAAGCAAATCTGGCAGCACTAATCTCATTTCATTATACTGGCAAGCCAAAATATCAGTCATCAAACATATCTGATGGAAAACATTTGTCCATTGTGTTGGTGTTCTTAAAAAGTGAAATATACAATATAGTATAGAGTTTAATATCAAATTACATTTGAAGGACCGTTTCAGTAATTAAGTGAGAAAACAACTTCTAGCAGATGCCTTTCAGCTTAAAAACATACCCCAAGCAAAATTCTCCAGCATCAAGAAAGATCAAGACTGCCAAGAGATTTGGAAATTATATATATACCTATATGCATACATATATGTATACACGCACACAGACAAACACTAAGGATCAGAAGAGAGAATGTGCAACTTGAACAATGAAATACAATTTATATAAAGATGTACATTACAAGATATAGATAAAGCAAGCAGGTTAAGTCTTCATCTAACTTGGCATACAAAAAGAAAAAATGAGAGAGAAAGAGAGAGAAAGCAAGAGTGAGATCCTTGCCTAAAAATTTATTAAATGACTTCCATGATGCTATGGGGGTAGGTACTGACCCGATGCTTAAGATTTCAAACTACATAGATAAAATTTTGTAGACGTTTACTTAGTCTCCAAGTTAAGCCTAAATGTGAACTAGCTAAAACCTGGGGAAAAAGTGTGCTTAGAATCATCACACTCCTTCTAATTCATATTATTCCTTCATCCAAATGTTTACAGATGACAGAGAAATGCACACAAATAATGGTCAAACAGGTTTGGCTCTTTAATAAACATTATGAATATCAGTGAACAGGAATTAGAAGAATTCCTGAAATTATTGTTGTATAAAGTTACCTATTCCATCCACAATCTGACCAGGCTACAGAGAGAGAAAAGTCAAGTCTTGAAAAAGAAGCAGGAGATAAATATAATATTGACGGCCCTATAATTTAACTTAAATTATCTTTTAAAATGTAACCAAAAATAGAATATTCTGGATTCTTTTGGTTCCAGGGATGTGCTATGATGGTTAATTTTATTTTAGAGACTATTCTAAAGAAAGGCAAAAAGACCACCATTTCAGATATATGGAAAGATCCTGGACTTACTTTTCCAATGGCTGCTATAACAAAGTACAACTTGGGTGGCCTGACCAACAGAAATTTGTCTAAATCTTTACACAGCCTGGAGACAGAAAGTCTAAGATCAAGGTGTCACTAAAATTAGCTTTTCCTGAGGGCCTGTCTTTGCTTATACATGGTCACCTTCTTCTGATCATGGTGTCTTCACATGGCATCACCTCTGTGTGTCTGTGTCCTGATTTCTTCTTCCTATAGACATCAGTCATATTGGATTATGGGCCACCCACAGCACTTCATTAATTACCTCTTTAAGGACCTTATCACCAAATACAGTCACATTCTAAAGTACTAGGAGTTAGGATTTATGAACTTAAAGGGACATGTAAACTTTAAGAAACACAATTTATCCAATAACAATCCTCTTACTGAAAACAGCTAAAAACAAAACACAAGAAGAAATTTTTTGTAAAATGTTTTAATCGACTATTGATCTGGAAAAAAAGAAATACTCAGGGTCAAAAATGAAGTGAAGAAGAATCCACGGATAAAAGTCTATCACTGAACATTTGCCTTCTACCCTGAGAACATTTGCCTAATACAGGTGATTTTGCCCCTGGTTCTCAAGACCTTCAGGTTACTGTGAATAGAAGACATATCTAAAAGCAGATCCAAGGTGAGGTATTTATGAGAGACATTAACTTTCTGCCCTTTCTAAAACTGAAACCCCAAAAGGAAGTCTGAAATCACCTCCAAAGGAGTATAAGAAAAGTGCCTGTACAAACCAGATGGTGTAAAAACTTCCCTTAAGACTTTATCATACTGCGGCACCTGGGTGGCTCAGCGGGTTAAGACTCTGCCTTCAGGTCAGGTCATGGTCTCAGGGTCCTGGGATTGAGTCCCACATCCGGCTGTTTACTCAGTGGGAAGACTGCTTCCCTCTCTTTCTCTGCCTGTATATCTGCCTATTTGTGATCTCTCTGTGCCAAATAAATAAATAAAAGTACTTTTTTAAAAGTTTATCATAAACATGTTCAATATACATAAATACAATAAAAGGAAATTAAAATATGAATAACCTCTTTGACATCGGCCACAGCAACTTCTTTCAAGATACGTCTCCAAAGGCAAAGGAGACAAAAGCGAAAATGAACTTCTGGGACTTCATCAAAATAAAAAGCTTCTGTACAGCAAAGGAAATAATCAACAAAACAAAGAGGCAACCCACAGAATGGGAGAAGATATTTGCAAATGACACTACAGACAAAGGGCTGGCATCCAAGATCTACAAGGAACTACTCAAACTCAACATCCAAAAAGAAGATGAACACATCAAAAAATGGGCAAGAGACATGAAGAGGCACTTCTCCGAAGAAGATATACAAACGGCTAACAGACACGTAAAAAAATGTTCGGCATCACTAGCTATCAGGGAAATTCAAATCAAAACCACACTGAAATACCACCTTACACCAGGCAGAATGGCCAAAATTAACAAGACAGAAAACAACAAGTGTTGGAGAGGCTGCGGAGAAAGGGGAACCCTCTTACACTGTTAGTGGGAATGTAAGTTGGTGCAGCCACATTGGAAAACAGTGTGGAGATTCCTTAAAAAATTAAAAATAGAGTTACCCTGGGGGGGGGGGCGAGATGGCGGAAGGCCAGGTGACGACATTTCGCCAAGTTCCCTGAAGAGAGCTGAATTCCAGCAAAAAAAAAAAAAACCACTACAGGACCACTGTGAACACCCATGAAATCAGCCTGAAATGTGATATTTCACACTTCTGGATCACCACGGGAGACAAGGACCATCGGCAAAAAGGTAGAAACAAGTAAGAGGGACCGGAGGCTTGCCCCCAGTGACAGGGATATTGGGGAGGAAGCCCGCAGTGCTGACAATTGAAAGCAAATACCCCAAAACGAAAGTGCTCTGTGAGTGAGGAATAATAGCAGATTACAGTCTGAATCGGGGCGAGACAGAAACGGGAACACAGTGGAGCCCGCGGCAAGGCAAGGAGACTTTTTAAAATTTTTTTGCCACCGCTGGTGCCGCTGCCACCACCGCTGCAGCTGCCACGAGGGCAGCAGGCGTGGATTCTATTTTTCTGCCGCTGCCTTTCTCTCCCGCTTCTCTCCACCCCGTGGGGCGGGCGCAGACCCTCCCAGGGAAGGCGATTTTACAGACTTGCGAGGGACCGGAGAGGCCGCGGGTCCCAGGGCACAGACAAGGTCGAGTGATCCAAAAGGAGTTGTGGCTTTGAGGTACAGGAGTGAGGCAACAAGCGGGGGCGGGGGCAGAAATCAATACAACATCTGCGCCAGCCCGGCTGTGACAGGCTGCCAACTGGGAGGCGGGAAAGAGCCCCTCTCTGTGTAGAGGCTCCCTCTGGGAGGGAGGTCTGGGCGCAGACATCTTGCTCCGACCTGACTTCCTCAACAGCTGGAAAAAGACGTAAAAGAACAACGCTCCACTACAGAGAACTGTAACCTGATAACCTGGTTACCATGGAGACCAGCCTCTAGCAAGGGGGCGGAGAGACGCAGCCCAGGTAGAAGGACTGAAACGGGACGGCAGGCCCCGCCCCCAGAAAGCAAGGCAGAAGCTCAGGAGGACAACACTCCAATGCAAAACCCCAAATCGGGAGAAAGGCAATTTATTAAACTCCTGGCACTGACTACAAGTGCCAAAAGCCCTACAACTTATTGATACAGTTTTCCACCTTATTTACTTTTTTAAACTTTTTTCTATTTTTACTTTTAAAGCTTCCACTTTAAGCTTAAAAATACATTCTCACAGTTTTTCTTCTTTCAATTTTTAATCCCCTTCTTACCACAACATGATACCCAATACAACACCCCATAACATTTTTTTTCTTTTTTACCCTGAAATTTTTTCAAACACACTCATGTATTTTCTGCTTTTGTTGTTGCCTCTTGTTTCCCTGTTCGCTTTCTCTATTTTTCCCTTTCTTCTCTCCTCTTTCCTTTATTCTCTCTTTTACGTGTACATGTAGATATAAGCTTCAAGTCAATCCCACATCCCTATTCAATATTACCCCTATATACAACCAGTTCTAATCTCCCTATATCTTTTGAAAGTGGGCTCCTCCAACAATAATAACAAGACAAACTCGGGACCATCTGAAACGCATTCCTTGCCCACAAGTAGTGTCTGCCCTCACCTTCCCATTCTAGTTTGTCAGTGTGTTTGTGTAATTGTCTTTGCTTTTATATTATATAAATACTGGTCTTGGGGGTCATATAGGTTGGGCTTCGCTTTTTGATCTCTTCATTTACACTTGATAACCCTTTTCTTTACCCTGTAACAGTTTTGTACCATATAAATCCTACCACCGGGCCCCGCTCTGGCAGGGGTTTCTTTTCTTGCTTCCTCTCTTCCGTTTTCTTTTTTCTTTCTCCTCCCTTTTCGGTGGTGAATTCTGGTTGCTCCAAAACCTTCCAACGACCAATCCACCTAGATAGTGGCTGATATATCTAGCCATACACACCCTCAACCACTCCTCACCACAATGACTCGGAGAAGGAACACCCAACAGAAGAATAACCCTGAGACTGCAACCTCGGTCACAGAATTATTGGAAATGAACATAAACAATATGAGAGAAATGGAATTTAGGGCAGCAATAGTCCAAGCAATGGTCAATTTAGAAAAGAACATTAGTCTCAAAGTGGAAGCCATAGTAACAGAAGTGAAAGCTGAGGTTAGAAAGGCTTTAGATGAGATGCAATCTAATTTAAATATGCTAACAGCCAGAGTAAGTGAAGCTGAAGATCATATCAGTGATTTAGAAGACAGATGGATTAAGAAGGAGGAACAAGAGAAGTCTTGGAGCAAACACCTAAAATCCCATGAAAACAGAATAAGGGAAATGAATGATGCCATGAAACTCTCCAATATCACAATTATTGGAATCCCCGAGGGAATTGAGAGAGCGAGAAGCCTAGAAGATATTGCTGAACAAATCATGGATGAAAATTTCCCAAATCTGAGGAATGAAACAAATGTTCATGTCCTAGAAGCAGAGAAGACACCCCCAAGATCAGTGAGGCCAGAAAAACCTCCAGGCACATAATAGTAAAATTCTCGAATCATAAAACCAAAGAATATGTCTTAGGGGCAGCTAGGAGAAAGCGATCCCTTACCTATAGAGGGAGGACCATCAGAATAACATCAGACCTTTACACAGAAACCTGGCAAGCCAGAAAGGGCTGGCAAGACATACTCAGGAAGTTACATGACAAAAATATGCAACCAAGGATAATGTATCCAGCAAGGTTGACTTTCAAAATGGAAGGAGAAATAAAGAGCTTCCAAGACCGCCAAGGTTAAAAGATTATGCAACCACCAAGCCAGCACTACAAGAAATACTAAGAGGGGTTCTATAGAGGAGAAACGAGCCCAAGACCGACACAAAACAGAAATATACAGAGGTAATCTATAGAAACATGAACTCCATAGGCAACATGATGTCAATACAAACATATCTATCAATAATCACCCTCAATGTGAACGGCCTAAATGCTCCAATAAAAAGACACAGGGTTGCAGACTGGATAAAACGACAGGATCCATTCATATGCTGTTTACAAGACACTCATATTGAATCGAAAGACACTTCCAGATTGAAAGTGAGGGGATGGAAGACCATCTTTCATGCCAATGGACCCCAAAAGAAAGCCGGGGTAGCGATTCTCATATCAGACAAATTGGATTTTAGTCTAAAGACTGTAGTCAGATACACAGAAGGACGCTACATCATTCTTAAAGGGTCTATATACATCAAGAAGATCTAACAATTGTAAATATTTATGACCCCAATATGGGAGCAGCCAACTACATAAGCCAAGGAATCATATTGATGCAAATACATTAATTGTAGGAGATCTTAACACAACATTCTCAGCAATGGACAGATCATCTAAACAGAAAATCAACAAAGAATCAAGAGCCTTGAATGACACATTGGACCAGCTGGATCTCATAGATATATTCAGAACATTTCACCCTAAAACAGAATACTCATTCTTCTCGAGTGCACATGGAACTTTCTCAAGAATGGACCACATACTAGGTCACAAATCAGGGCTCAACCTATACCAGAAGATTGAAATTATTCCCTGCATATTCTCTCACCACAATGCCATGAAACTGGAACTCAATCACCATAAAAAGTTCAGGAGAAAATCAAACACTTGGAAGCTAAAGACGATCCTACTCAAGCATACGTGGATCAACCAAGAAATCAAAGAAGAACTGAAACACTTCATGGAAACCAATGAGAATGAAGATACGTCAATCCAAAACCTATGGGATACAGCAAAGGCCGTCCTAAGGGGGAAATTCATAGCCATCCAAGCCTCACTCAAAAATATTGAAAAATCCCAAATACACCAACTCTCATTACGCCTTAAGGAATTGGAAAATCAACAAAAAATTAAACCAACCCCCGACACAAGGCAGGAAATAATAAGAATTAGAGCAGAGATGAATGAATCAGAAACTAGAGATACAGTAGAACGCATCAACGAAACTAGAAGCTGGTTCTTTGAAAGAATCAATAAGATCGATAAACCATTGACCAAACTAACCCAAAAGAAAAGGGAGAAGACCCAAAATAACAAAATCATGAATGAATGGGGAGAGATCACGACTAACACCAAGGAAACAGAAATAATCATCAAAAATTACTAAAACAATTATATGCCAATATGTTTAATAACCTAGAAGAGATGGATACATTCCTAGAAACCTATAAACTACCAAGACTGAAACAGGAAGACATTGACAATCTGAATAGACCTATATCTACTAATGAGATTGAAGCAGTGATCTAAAACCTCCCCAAAACAAGAGTCCAGGCCCAGACGGATTCCCTGTGGAATTCTACCAAATATTCAAAGAAGAAATAACACCTATTCTCCTGAAGCTCTTTCAAAAAATAGAAACGGAAGGAAAACTTCCAGATTCTTTCTATGAAGCAAGCATCACTCTAATCCCCAAACGAGACAAAGACCCCATCAAAAAGGAGAACTTCAGACCAATATCACTGATGAATACGGATGCCAAGATTCTCAACAAGATCCTTGTTAACAGGATCCAACAATACATTAAAAAGATTATTTACCATGACCAGGTGGGTTTTATCCCAGGGATGCAGGGGTGGTTCAACACTCGCAAAGCAATGAACGTGATAGAACAAATCAATAAGAGAAGAGAGAAAAACCATATGGTACTCTCAATTGATGCAGAAAAGGCATTTGACAAAATACAACATCCGTTCCTAATCAAAACCCTTCGAAGTATAGGGATAGAGGGAACATTTCTCAACCTCATAAAATCTATCTACAAAAAACCCACAGAGAATATCATCCTCAATGGGGAAAAACTGACAGCCTTTCCTCTGAGATCAGGAACAAGGCAAGGATGCCCACTCTCACCACTACTATTCAACATAGTGTTAGAAGTCCTAGCAACAGCAATCAAACAACAGAAAGAAATAAAAGGTATCCAGCTTGGCAAAGAGGAAGTCAAACTCTCTCTCTTTGCAGATGACATGATACTCTATGTGGAAAACCCAAAAGACTGTACCCCCAAACTACTAGAACTCATACAACAATTTGGTAATGTGGCAGGATACAAAATCAATGCGCAGAAATCAGTTGCATTCTTATACACTAACAACGAAAAAATAGAAAGGGAAATCAGAGAATCGATTCCATTTACTATAGCACCAAAAACTATAAGATACTTAGGAATAAACCTAACCAAAGAAGTCAAGGATCTCTACTTGAGGAACTACAGAACACTCTTAAAAGAAATTGAAGAAGACACAAAAAGATGGAAGAGCATTCCATGCTCATGGATCGGAAGAATAAACATTGTCAAAATGTCTATACTGCCCAGAGCAATCTATACTTCCAATGCCATTCCAGTCAAAATTCCACCAACATTTTTCAAAACGTTAGAACAAACAATCCTAAAATTTATATGGAACCAAAAGAGACCCCGAATCACTAAGGAATTGCTGAAGAAGAAAAGCAAAGCTGGGGGCATCTCATTACCTGACTTCAGGCTTTATTACAAAGCTGTGATTACCAAGACAGCATGATACTGGCACAAAAACAGAGAAATAGACCAATGGAACAGAGGGGAGAGCCCACATATGGACCCACAAATCTATGGTCAAATCATCTTTGACAAAGCAGGAAAAAATATCCAGTGGAAAAAAGACAGTCTCTTCAATAAATGGTGCTGGCAAAATTGGACAGCTACATATAGAAGAATGAAACTAGACCATTCTCTTACACCACACACAAAGGCAAACTCAAAATGGATGAAAGACCTCAACGTGAGGCAGGAATCCATCAAAATACTGGAAGAGAATATAGGCAGTAACCTCTCTGACATCGGCCACAGCAACTTCTTCCAAGACACGTCTCCAAAGGCAAAGGAGACAAAAGCGAAAATGAACTTCTGGGACTTCATCAAAATAAAAAGCTCTGTACAGCAAAGGAAATAATCAACAAAACAAAGAGGCAACCCACAGAATGGGAGAAGATATTTGCAAATGACACTACAGACAAAGGGCTGGCATCCAAGATCTACAAGGAACTACTCAAACTCAACATCCAAAAAGAAGATGAACACATCAAAAAATGGGCAAGAGACATGAAGAGGCACTTCTCCGTAGAAGATATACAAACGGCTAACAGACACGTAAAAAAATGTTCAGCATCACTAGCTATCAGGGAAATTCAAATCAAAACCACACTGAGATACCACCTTACACCAGTCAGAATAGTCAAAATTAACAAGACAGAAAACAACAAGTGTTGGAGTGGCTGCGGAGAAAGGGGAACCCTCTTACACTGTTGGTGGGAATGTAAACTGGTGCAGCCGCTTTGGAAAACAGTGTGGAGATTCCTTAAAAAATTAAAGATAGAGCTACCCTATGACCCTACAATTGCACTACTGGGCATTTACCCCAAAGATACGGATGTAGTGAAAAGAAGGGCCATATGTACACCAATGTTTATCGCAGCAATGGCCACAATCACCAAACTGTGGAAAGAGCCAAGGTGCCCATCAACAGATGAATGGATAAAGAAGATGTGTACATATATACAATGGAGTACTATTCCTCCATCAGAAAGGATAAATATCCAACTTTTGTAGCAACATGGACTGGACTGGAAGAGAGTATGCTGAGTGAAATAAGCCAAGAAGAGAAAATCAAGTATCGCATGGTTTCACTTACTTGTGGTGCATGAGGAGTAACCTGGAGGACAGTGGAAGAAGGAAAGTAAATGGGAACTAGGGTAATCCAGAGAGGGAAACGAAACAACAGAGACTCTGGACACAGAAACAAACTGAGGGACTTGGAGGGAGGGGGTGGAGTGATGGGAGAGCCTGGCGGTGGGTACTGGGTTTGTGGAATGGGGAAAGAATCTTGGAACACTGGAAAAAAAATTAGTAACAATAATAAATAAATAAATAAATAAATAAATAAATAAATAAATAAATAAATAAAAATAAATAAATAGAGCTATCCTATGTCCCTGCAATTGCACTACTGGACATTTACCCCAAAGATACAGATGTAGTGACAAGAAGGGCCATATGTACACCTATGTTCATCGCAGCAATGGCCACAATCGCCAAACTGTGGAAAGAGCCAAGGTGCCCATCAACAGATGAATGGATAAAGAAGATGTGTACATATATACAATGGAATACTATGCCTCCATCAGAAAGGATGAATATCCAACTTTTGTAGCAGTATGGACTGGACTGGAAGAGAGTATGCTGAGTGAAATAAGCCAAGTAGAGAAAGTCAAGTATCACATGGTTTCACTTACTTGCAGTACATAAGGGGTAACCTGGAGGACAGTAGGAGAGGAAAGTAAATGGGAAGTAGGGTAATCCAGGGAGAAAAACAAAACAACAAAGACTTTGGACACAGAAACAAACTGAGGGACTTGGAGGGAGGGGGGTGGGGGGATGGGAAAGCCTGGTGGTGGGTACTGAGGGCACCTACAGCACTGGGTGTGGGGAATGGGGAATGAATCTTGGAACCCTGGAAAAAAAATTTAAGTAACAATTAAAAAAAAAGTTTATCATAAGCATGTTCATTATACATAAATACACTAAAAGGTAATTAAGATACGAATAAGAAACTTCTAAATTACTAAAATTAAAAAAAAAAGCATTTCTCAAAATGAAAACTGTAAGAACTGAAATTAACAATACAAATTAAATATAAGATAAGATGCAACTGGAGAGAGAATTATAGAACTGGAAAACATTTCTGAAAAAGATTATCCAAAATGCAATATAGAAACAAAGAAATAGAAAATATGAAAAATACTTAAGAGATAGCAATAAAAGTTGTAATTTCTAACATATATCTAAATTGGCACTTTGGCATTTCCAGATGGAGAAGGAAGTAAAAGTAGGGCTGAGCAACAGTTGAATGCTGATAATATTCCAGAACTCACTATACAATATCAATCTTCAGATTTCGAAAATCTAGTAAAACCCAACAAAGATAAATACAAATAAATCCACACTCAAACCCATTTTTACTGAATTTGAAGAATACTACCAATAAAAGCAAAACCCAATTTATTTTTTCTAAGTTGTCACAACTAAGAAAGATATCTTTAAAGAAATGACCAATGGATCAAATTTCTCAACAACAACAAGGAAGCCAGAGAATAAATGGTAAAATACACGGAAGGTATTGAGAAAAAATGACTGTCACCTGAGAATTTTATAGCACCAGGAATGGAAACTGTAGCTTAATTTGACAGAACACAAGAAATCTTACCCAATCTGGGCAAAAATAGGACTGAGAAATTGAATGTCTTTTAAGAATGAGATTAAAATAGTACTTTTTCAGAAAAACAAAAACATTCAAAAAAATTAAGGGGCTCCTGGGTGGCTCAGTTGGTTAAGCAGCTGCTTTCAGCTCAGGTCATGATCCTGGAGACATGGGATCAAGTCCCACATCGGGATTCCTGCTCGGCGGGAAGCCTGCTTCTCCCTCTCTCAGTCCTTCTGCTTGTGTTCCCTCTCTAGCTGTGTTTCTCTCTGTCAAATAAATAAATAAAATCTTTAAAAAAATTAAGAGTACATTGAGTACACTTATCTTGATGAGTACTGAGAAATGTATAGAATTGATGAATCATTATACTGTATACCTGAAACTAATATGACATTGTAAAAACATTCTAAATGATATTTTTCAGACAGAATTAAAGATCTTAGAGATTGAAAGTCTTGGATGAAAGAAAGAATGACGAGCATAAAAAATATAAAAATAACATAGAAAGAACCAAATACATGACTACTTGACACAATAATAACAGTATTATGTTTTGAGTTAAGAAGTAACAATTTTCTTCCCCCCCCTTTTAATATTATTTATTTACTTATTTGTGAGAGAGAATGAGACAGAGAGAGAGCATGAGAGGTGGAAGGTCAGAGGGAGAAGCAGACTCCCTGCTGAGCAGGGAGCTCCATGAGGGACTAAATCCTGGGACTGAAGGTTCATAACCTGAGCGGAAGGCAGTCACTCAACCAACTGAGTCACTAAGGCACCTTCTTTTCCCCTTTCAAGGAACTAAGCACGGACATGCCTGTTACCTTGTTTTATCCCTACAGATAGACAACACCATATGGGTAATGGACAAAAAAATGAAAAAAAAGCCTAGGTCCCTATTTAGTGACTATTTCATCTCTAATATTTAGTGACTGTATGAATCCACTTTTCCAACTGGCCCACTTACCACAGGGCTAGTATGTGAAAGACAAACTAACTTCCAACATCTTCAAATCATTGTATTTTTTAAAAATTAGACTGTACCCATATCTAAATTTAATATTTATGTCAAATCATTTAATTTTTATCACTCACTTATGACTTATATAATGCTTCTTTAGTCTTCCTTTCTTTCTCTTTTTTCTTTCTTTAAGAACACTTCACCTACTTCAAGTGCACAATATTGTATTGTTAACTCTAAGCACAATGTTGTAAAGCAGTTCTCTAGAGCTTATTCATCTTGCATAACTACAACTTCATACCCATTAAATAGCAACTCTTCATTTCTCTTCCCCCCAACCCCTAGTAACCACTATTCCACTTCCTACTTTAATGAATTTAATCATTTTAGATCTCTCGTTTAAGTGGAGTCATTCACTATGGTCCTTCAAGTGACTGATATCTCACATAGCATAATGCCCTCCTGGTTCATCCATGCTGATGTATATTGCAGGGCTCCTTTCATTTTTTTAAGGCTGAATAATATTCCATTATACATATATACCACTATGTAATACAACTGTGAAATATTTTACAGAATGCCAGAAAATATTTAAAAAAATAACAGAACTACAAAGAGAAATAAACAGATATTCTCCTAGGATAGGAGATTTTCACCCAATTCTCCAAAACATGTAAATAAATAAATAAGATAGTTTTACCAACAGTTAATAAGCTTGAACTTCTGGAAATATTTAGAACATCCCTGCCCCAAATGGTGAAATATACCTCCTATTGAAGAGTAAGTGGAATATTTATGAAAAATGAATACAGGATCATAAAGTAGTGTTGATAAACTTCAATGGATTGTTACTTTTATAGAATTACATTTTATTCATACCATCCAATTACATTAGATTTCATAACAAAAATAGGATTAGAAAACCACCATACACTTAGAAATTTAAAAATATACTTCTAAGTTACACATGATGTGGCAGAAACTGATCAAATATTCATCATTTCCAGGACAAAGCAGTTAAGACCACCCACTTTTCCCCTTCCTCTAGTGACTTTAGAGAAAATGTGTTGAAAGTGATAGAGGTATAAGACAAAAGAAACCTGGATTTTTGAGTCACCTTTTGCAGGATAGCTACCTGCGATGCTCACAACCAGGGATATTTGTTTTGGGCCCATGGAGGATGAAAAAAAAAATAGACAATGACTTATGCCACTGAGGTTTTACAGTTGTTTGTTATAGCAGCTAGTGCAACTTATCCTGTTATCCTGACTATCCCATCACTGTCAGTTCAGATTCTAAAATACTATAATTGGAGACTCTTGTATTACTCGCTTCTCTCTTTAGTTCTCTTCATTTCTCTCTTTGCAAAATTCCCTCCAAAGGTAAATTTTAATTAAGATGAGTTCACCATACTGCACAGGGGTTAATAATTTTAGTCCCTGTACTCAGACAGACATGAACTCATCCTGGTTCCATCGTTTACTGCAATCTGACTTTGGGTCAGTCATTTGCTTTCTCTCTCTTTCTTCATCTTTTAAATACGTACAGACCTTTGAAGTTCAAATAATTGTTTCAGGATTAAATTAAATAAGAGAAAAATGAGCAGAATTTTTAGCAATATGGCTCATTCAGGTAGATGTTAGCATTATCATAAAAACTCTTTATTCAAAAGCAATATGCCTCAATTAGAACCAGTCTCAAACTCTTCCTTTAACTGTGCTGTGTTCAGGCCTCCCCCAGTCACCAGCCACAGCTTCTTTTCTCCTGCTTACTTCCAAATGGTATGTGATTTTACCAGGTCTGAGAAAGAAAACGGAGACAAACAGAGAGGGGATGCAAAGTCATATTAAGAGCCAAACACCAGCATGAAATCTCATGACCTGCGGCAACTGGGCTCCACAGTCTCCATGAATGCAGCTCTAGGCCAGTGAGTCTCAACCAGGTATGGATTTCTTTGAGGTAAGAGAGTTTCTTTTATCCTTCTAAATAAGCCCCTATTTTACTTGGGCAAATTTAGGTAGCAAATTTCTGTCCCTTACAACCAAGATGGCTGGACTAGTACAACTTACTCAAATAACTTGAGCCACTATTTTCTTTCTCACTCTGAAGTAGTAGATATTTTGTCTTTATTATACCAAAACAGAGAGGCAAACAAGCTACACTAACTCAAGCTTGGGAAGAACGCATTTGATATTTATTTCATGGAATCACAGCCACCCCATTGTTCTTCTGAAGGCAAAATTTATGACACTCCCATGTGTAAAGATGGGCTCATTCCACCACTTCTTTTTCTCAAAAACTTATCAGTTCCTTTGGAATCATGAATCTAAACCAAAACAGTAGCCTCTCAGCAGCATTTAGTTCATGTTCCAAAATAATCCAAGTATAAGACAAAACTCCAGAGATATCCCTTTAGATAAAAATTAGAAATTATATTATTAGCCTAAATAAATACTGAGGCAGACAGCTCTAAGAAACTGAGACTTTCAAATAAAATCTCCAAATAAATTGAAAATGAATTTTTCTGGCTCCAGCCTTACTTAACCATTCGACTGCTAGCATTTTCATGAGAGAAAATATATTTAAAATCCCACCCAAGGCTTCTTACAAAATCAAATGTCTGGGCCAAAGGTGGTCACTGGATTAATGTGAGTCTCTGAGACCAAGGATTGTGTCACTACTGCTGACAGATTAGGCTTTCTTTTCTCCTCTTGGGATACTTATGCTGGGAACACACAAACCCATATACTGCATTCCATTGTCTCCCGCGTGAGGCAACTTGGAGTTGCTGTATTTAATTACTTCTGGTGAAATACTTTGATACCTGATGAATAAAGCGTTGGGGGAGAAAGCTCCTGAAGAAAGTCAATCTGACTGTCAAAGACACTGGAGGAATCCACCTCCTCAGCACTGCCACCCATGCTTATGGAGAAAAGCAGTGAGATAGCTCAGAAACAGTCCTATATGATGGATCTATGAGGAAAAATGTGTCACTGCCAGGATTCTACAGTTTGGTTATGGGAGTAGGATAGAGAGAAACTACTAGGTGGAGTTTCCACACAACTGAATAAGATCCAACTGGAAAGTAGAAAAGCCCCCAACTTACTGAGACCAACATGTTGAGACCACTAGACACAAACAAAGGAAGGGAAGGAACAAAGAAAACAAATTATTCTAGACTTCTCTTTCAGTCCCCATCTCCGGTTAATACCTGAGTCTTGTAGAATCTCCCTATAAAATATGTCTCAAACATGGTCCCTCCTCTCATGCCTACAATCAGTACCTTCACTTTGGCCAACATCATTTTACTACCCACAGCCTGCTGGCTTGTCCCTTTATGCAAATATCAGTTCCCTCCAAACTGCTATGTGATCTTTTTGTACATAAATATGATCCTATAACACCCTCTTTAACCTCTCTGAAGATCAGGAAGCAAGACAGAAGGAAAAAGGACTGATGCTTCAAATAAAAAAGGAGCAAGATAGTAGATGTAAAATCAACCACATTCCTACCTTAAATGTAAATAGACCAAATACTCCAAATAAAAGACACTGATTATTCAACTAGATTTTTTTTTAAAGATTTAATTTATTTGACAGAGAGAAACACAGCCAGAGAGGGAACACAAGCAAAGCAGGGGGAGTGAGAGAGGGAGAAGCAGGCTTCCCGCAGAGCAGGGAGCCCGATGTGGGACTCGATCCCAGGTCTCCAGGATCATGACCTGAGCCAAAGGCAGTCACTTAACCAACTGAGCCACTCAGACACCCCTCAATTAGATTTTTAAAAACAAACTTAATTATATTCTATTCCCTTTATTAAAAAAGACCACGATAGCTGAAAATAAAAGTAAAGGGATGTGCTTTGTAAACACTTCAGTAAGAAAGTTGGCATGCCTATACTATCATCATTACCAAAAATTAAAAAAATAATAACGATTTAAGGTTAACTCAACAGTAAAGTATAGAAATACTAAATATGTGTACTTAATAACACATTTTCAGGGATTCCTGGGTGGCTCAGTTGGTTAAGCACCCATCTTCCGCCCAGGTCATGATCCCAAGGTTTAAGGATCGAGCACCATGTAGAGCTCCCTGTTCAGTGAGAAGCCTGCTTCTCCCTTTCCTTTTGCAACTCCCCCTGCTTGTTCTCTCTCTCTCAAATAAATAAAATCTTTTTTTCTGCTAAAAAAAAGCATAATTTCAAAATATACAAAGTTAGAAGAGGGTCAAGATGGCGGAAGGCCAGGTGACCGCATTTCAGGGAGTTCCCTGAAGAGAGCTGAATTCCAACAAAAAAACCACTACAAGACCACCGTGAACACCCATGAAACCAGCCTGAAATGTGATATTTCCCACTTCTGGACCGCCACGAGAGACAAAGAACATCGGCAAAAAGGTAGAAACAAATTGGAGGGTC
>PITA01003738.1:0-134199 GCA_004023965.1 Spilogale gracilis
CCAATTGAGCCACCCAGGCGCCCCAACGATCAGTTTTTTAAGTCTTACATTAGGCACTGTGGGAAGTTAAAAAAGCTTTTATCTTTGAAGAACTAACAATCTCTTCAAAGGATTTATGTACAAGTGAGAGAAAACGAGATTTGCCGGGATAGCAAAATAATAGACTGTGGAGTATTTAAGTGCTGACAGAATACATTGGTAACGTGGCCTGAGTGAAGTCTGTGAAGGTTTAGAGAACATGCATTTTGAGATGGTTCCTAAGTAGGTGCTGAATACTGGGCATCAAGAAGGGAACATTCAGAGGGTTTGGGGAGGTGGGGGTTGGACTGTGTGCTGGGGCAACTAGTATGCACCCTGGGCAGGGGGCAGGCATCCTGGGTCTAAGTTCTTCCACTGAGGTGATTGGTTAATTCTGGTTGAGTTTCTTCCCTGACTCTAAGATCTCTGTCCTACACTAAAATTGTGAATACTCAGTAATGTTTATAAAATACTCCCCGAACTGCAAACCCTACACAGATTTGCGTTACTCCTCTTCTTCCATTACCACTTTGAGACATCAAATGTTTACCTCGTTTGTGTATAATTTAAAACTGCAGAGCATCTGAAAGGATGCTGGTATTACCTGTTTTTAAGAGCACAAAATGATATTGAAATAACACAATTCATCAGATCGTTTTGGGATGAAATATATATTTCCTTTCCAACCCATCAGGAATGAATTTTTAGCATGATGATGAGCCTCTTCGGCTTTTCTAAAACTGCTCTAAAACTGTGTGAGGGAAAGATTGATTACTTCCAAAGCAGGACTGTCTGCCAGCTTTGTTTGGCTTCAGTCTGACTTTATATTTTTGTTAGAAAAACAAACAAATGTACACTAACAAGACAAAAAGCTATACTGGGAACTTCCCTCTGTCCCTTGAGCACCTGTGTGTGTGTCAAGCAATAAGGATCAAAAATAGTCATCTCTGCTATGGCTTAGGCAATCAAATTAACAAAATAAATGTATCCTTTCCAACTGCGATCGGCAGTAGAATAAAAAGAAAAATTCTGAGAGCTTTGTAATAGGCACCTTATGAGGCCATTTTCCCTGAAGAAGTAATTTGAGTACAGATGTGAAGTAAGCTGTGGGATAAATAGGCCTGGAAAGCAGAACAGAGGTATATGGATTGGAATAAGAATTAATTGCTAAAAATATGAAGCCGGGGTATATGATGTGCCTTTTTATAGTAGTCTCCTCTGGGAGCTTAGATAAAGCCGCTTCTATATCATCCTTAATACAGTGGTTTGGCTAGGCATTATGCTTTGTCCAAACTGAGATATTTTCAGAAATACATCTCCCTAAATACTTTGCCTCATAAAAACTGAATCAGAGTAATATAGAAAAAGGTACTAAGGTAAGATTTATGGGAATTCCTTGATGGATCTCTATGGAGGAGAAATTTCTAAAGAGTGACACCAAATCCAGAAATCATAAATTGGAAATAGATGTGCGTGACTAAAAAAAATTAAGCCCATCTTTATAATAAGTACTTGACAAATTTAAATGACCAAGTATAAATTGGGGGGAAAAAAACTTATTTGTAATATATATGACAGTGAAAAGTTCATAGTTTGAGGGAAGAAATCTCTCAACTGGAGTAAAACAGCTGCCCCAGTATAAAGATGGGAGAAGACCCGAACGGGGATTCACAAAAGAAGACATAAATGAACAGTAAACCACTGACTTGGTGTGTGATCTTGCCGGTAGTCCAAAAAGTACAAATTAGAATGATTTTTTTTCTGCTGTTCAATTGTGTATGATTGTAAGATAGCCTCACCAGCTGTTGGGAAAGCTGTGGTAAATATGCATGAATGTGCACAATTGAAGCATGTTGTAAACTTCTGCTTTTCTGTGGAACTATACTTAAAACATTTCAAAAGTGTGTAATGTCTGGACTGGAAGTTTTACTTCCAGGAATTCATTCCAAAGATATAGTTTTGAATATTTGTGAAGAATTGGCTACAGTTAGGTTCAATAGGGTATTGTTGTCATTACAAATTGTGAAGCAACCAAAACACCCAATAGATAGTTAAGTGAATATGATATAGTCATAGCCTGCTCTTGAATTTATCGGTAGGCAAGTCTGTCTGTGAAGTGTTGTCAACTCAAGGAAGTAGATTACAAAATGGCATTTATGTTAGGGATATACAGTTGACCCTTGAACAATATAGAATTACGGGTAGCGATACTCTGTGCCATCAAAAATCCATACAACTTCTGACTCCCCTAAAACTTAACCGCTAATAGCCTCCTGTTGATATAAACAGTTGAATAGCATGTACTTCGTATGTGATGTGTATTTTATAGTGTATTCTTATACTAAAGTAAGCTACAAAAAAGAAAATGTTACTAAAATCTTAAGAGAAAACATATGTATGTACTGTACTGTATTTATTGAAAAAGAAAATGTAGGGACTCTTGGGTGGCTCAGTCGGCTAAGTGCCAGCCAGCTCAGGTCATGGTCCTGGGGTCCTGGGATCCAGTCCCACATCAGGCTCCTTGCTTGGCAGGGAGCCTGCTTCTCCCTCTGCCTGCTGCTCCCCCTGCTTGTGTGCACGCTCTCTTTCTCTCTGAGAAATAAATAAATAAAATATTGGGGAAAAAAAAGAAAAGAAAAAATACAAATGTGTAAGTGAACCCATGCTGTCCAAATCCATGTTGTTCAAGGGTCAACCATATAATAACATTGAAAATTTGCTATTTTTAGATACTTCACTAAGTGCTTTACATTGATCATCTCATTTAATAGTCACTACATTCCTATGAGGAAATATTATTGGCCCCATTTTACAGATTAGTAGACAGAAGCATCAGGAGGCCGAAGAGCTCAAAGTCACACCAATAATAAGCGTGGAGCCAGGACTTAACGGAATGAGTAGCTTCCGGAATTCGTGCTTTTGTGTGTGTGTATGTGTGTGTGAGAGGGCATATACCAAGTGCTTACTGTTTGCTACTGCTATTTTAAGTGGTTTTTAATTTTCTTAGTTATACTTCTAGGCATTCTTTGAGGATTTTAAAATATGCACATTGTTTTTTCTAGTCAGAAAAAAAGGGCAAAACTGAGTTGCCTGGGTGGCTCAGTTGGCTAAGCTTTGAACTCTTGATTTCGGCTCTGATCATGATTTCCCGGTTGTGAGATCCAGCCCTTTGTGGGAGGCTGTGCTCAGCGTGCTGCCTCCTGGAGATTCTCTGTACCTTTCTCTCTCCCTCCCTCTTCCCATCCGCCTGCTCATGCCTGCTCTCTCTCTCTCCTCTACCCCAAAATAAATAAATAAAAGCTTAAAAAGAAAAAAAGTCAGAACTATTTTTTGAAGTTTATACTGTATAGTAAAATAGCAATTTTTGTAAGGGCAGGCAGCACTGGTTTTAATTTGCATACAGTATGTGTCAAGTTTTACTTTAATGACAGATAAAAATAAATGAAAGATTAGCATATATAGTTGACATTTTTAATAACACTCACAGGGCACTGCACATTAGGAAATTAGTAAATGATGTTTTCTGAGACATTTTTAAGGGTAGATATACAAAATTGAGTTTTAAAGAATACAAATAACGGAACATTAAACACCTACAGCAGTTTAAAATTTCAAATCTTTTTCAGAAAGCCAAAGAAGAAAAAAAAGTCCACATAGATGTAGTTTTATTTTTATCAATAAACCATCAAGTATTACCGAATACCAAGAATTTCTGGACATAAAGAAGTACCAGATGCAGAATTAAAAGCCTAGTTGTAGAGGGGCACCTGGGTGGCTTAGTTGGCTAAGCGACTGCTTTTGGCTTAGGTCATGATCCTGGAGTCCTGGGATCGAGCCCCACACCAGGCTCCCTGCTCAGTGGGAAGTCTGCTTCTCCCTCTCTCACTCCCCCTGTTTGTGTTCCCTCTCTAGCTGTGTTTCTCTCTGTCAAATAAATAAATAAAATCTTAAAAAAAAAAAAAAAAGGTCTAGTTGTAGAAACAAAACTTTTGATTTACAAAGTCCATATTTAACAGAGTAGATACTCAGGAAGTCAGATGAAAATACTGAGGAGGTGGGTCCGAGTTGGAAGGTAGGGCGCTAGGTAAGGTGGATACGGTTGAACAATACTCAGGAGTAGTTAAGTCAGTACCTGAGGAGAGTAAGTATTGAACTGATACTGCGTACTGGTTAGTTGGTGGCTGAGGGAGGCAAATAGCCTGCGCATTGGGCAGAAGCAAGAATGAGCCCTGTGGGAACAGGAGGTTAGTTCAGTCCTGGCCAGCTAGGAGCCATGGGCGGTGCAGGAAGGCAAGGCCAGACTGTAGAGTGCTTTCATCATGAGCAGAACATTGAAGATTTGACAGTTAAGAATAAAGCTGTGGCTCAGTTGGTTGGGCAGCTGCCTTCGGATGACCCAGAATCTTGGGATCGGGTCCCACATCGGGCTCCCAGCTCCATGGGCAGTCTGCTTCTCCCTTTGACCTTCTCCCTTCTCATGCTCTCTCTTACTCTGTCTCTCTCAAATAAATAAATAAATAAATAAATAAATAAATAAATAAAATCTTTTTAAAAAAAAGAAAAAAAAGTTGTTATGTTAAGGCCTTCTCTAGAGGCTTCATTATATTTTAGGTTCTCCAAATATTTCTCTGCAGTTTCATAGATATAGTAAGGAACATCCTTTAATCAAGAGGAATTCATGCATAACAGATTTGGAAATTCCTGTCACACATATAGCATTTTTTATTTTCAGTTTTCAAGCTTTTTTTTTAAAATAATATATTAACAGTATTTCATAGATTTTTACATAAGAAATAAGGAAGCTGATCACTTTGGTGCTCTGCACATGAACAGAATTCTTAATTAAGAAACTCTGGTTTGGATGGGGCTTTGGATGTCATTTGGTTTGACTTCCCACCTCAGTAAAGAGATGTTTTGTATAGAAATCCTCAAAGGTGATCGATTATTCCTACCTATTTGCCTCAAATAATGACTAGGAGGAGGAAAATGAGGATTTGAGTTTGTTGCTTAGCCCAACATTAAAAGTAACCTGTTTTATCTGTGGAAATATATATTCATAACAGAATAGAAAATTTAAAAGCACTCAGTTTTTAAATAAGGTTTGTATTTACTCGGATATAATCATGTGAGGTACTAACTTACCAGTTAATTTAATCCTTGAAATGCTTTAAAAAAAAATCAATTTTTTTTTTTACTTCATCATGGAAGAACATATTTAATCTCTTAAATTAATCTGCCAAATTGAGAGTTGGGTTTTTTGTCAGTGACTTCATAAATATTTTAGTTAACTTTGTTAAGTAACATAATTGTCACTTGATTTTTTTGGTATGACAGTAAAAATAATATATATTAAGTAGTATCTTTTATATTTTATTGATATTAACTATTCTGCTATTTTATCATTTTATAATGTTCTCTTTATAGATGAAACAAAATTACATCTCTGAGTCAACAGGTAACATATTAAGGGTATTTACAAAAAGTAGTAAATTCTGATTTGGTAGAAGAACATATTTCTCTCATAGCAATGATTTAAATCAAGTTGATTATATTTATTAATAAAGTAACAAATGCTTGTGTGCCTCATACAAAAATTATATTACCACCAGTAACATATACACATTCTCTAAGTAAAATAAAAGAGACCTCTGATAGTTTCTCATAAACCTAGAAATAAGAGTAATCCAGTTCTCTGCACCCGAAATCCCCTCCGTCAAACTGAATTTAATCTCTGCTTAATACTCAATATAGTGTGTACAACTGGTCACTTAAAACAAAGTAAAGACAACCATCTCTGTATTTATTCAGTGTAAGCTTAATGTACGAAGCCATTCAAACAAAAGAAATTACACAGATGAATTCTAAATCACATAAAGTATCAAATATAATAGCATTGCTGGGCCTATTGAGTAAAGAAGGAAAATCAGTTAAGACAGGCGTTGTGGAGAAAGCGAGCAAGAATTTTTTTTTCTTTAAGATTTTATTTATTTCTTTGAGAGAGAGAGCATGAGCAGGGGCAGAGACAGAGGGAGAAGGAGAAGCAGACTCCCCACCAAGCAGGGAGCCTGACGTGGGGCTCGATCGCAGGACTCCGAGAACATGACCTGAGCAGGAGGCAGGCACTTAACTGCCTGAGCCACCCAGGCACACCAGCGAGCAAGAATTTTGAGAGAGCACCAAGATGGAGATTGGTGGACTAGAGAATCCCTCTAGAAGGAGCGCCAAGTTGTTGGAGTCTGTGAACCCTTCAAGACTTGAACTCTACCTTGTGCCTTGTACATGTTGGTACTTATTTCTTCCCTTCTGCCTCCTTTCTTCCTCCTTTTTGCTAAATATAGTGCTTTCAGATATTGAAAAGATAGGAAGTAGATTTTTAGAAGTTACAGTAGAGTGTAGTGGTTACAAATTGTAGTTTGGGATGTGGAGAGTGGAATCCAGCCCTGCCTTAATTACTTGCTTCTGTTTCTGTGGCGTTAGGGCAAGATTTATACCTTCAAGCTACAGTTTGCTCATCTGTAGAGTGGTCTGAGGAAGTAACTATATCTAAACTCCTTATTTGAATGAGAGGAATCTTGCAGAAGACTTGAGTACTGTGTTAATTTAAATGTTGCCTTAGAGAGACTTGGGGGGTATGGTAGGATGCTACTTTTGTGGTTTGCATTAGCATATGAATGTATTCTTTCGGGGGGTCTGCCATAAGCTTCTAAGATGTGACAGTAAGTGGCTTGGATATTACCTGTCAATTATGATTATTTTCTCTTTAGTTTCTATCAACTGGAAGTGGGCGAGATATGGGGAGTGTGTGGGAGGTGAGCAAATGCCAGCCGGGTTTTGTTCTGGAACAGTGGAGCTATTCAGCCTTTTTGTCTCTTCCTCTTCCAAAAATTTTGTTAATGGGTCATCTGAAGGGATAGTGCAATATCCTCTTACTAATGAAAGGGATTGGTATTTCACTGTACCAGAGATTGACACAAGTAAAGATACAAGATGGGATCAGGTAGAAGAAAAAAGAGGTGATAATATGGCAGGGAAATCGTGCAGGGCTCAGTGAGCCTTGGCCACTGCTCCCCGCTCTTCCCCAGTGACTTCTTTTCAGAAGTCTCTTTTATGCTTCATCCCAAAGAGGCAGCCTTCTATCTTCAGGGGACTCTTGTTGGTAATCTCTTCTTCTGTTTTGGGTTTTCTAGTGAGCCCTCCCCCATCCAGGATAAAGCAAACACACCCTTCCCCCTCACCCCCACCCCCATTCAGCCCTGGCTTGGCTTCATTCTAGTGCTCAGGGTCCAGATCTCAGAAGGCATCAGTTGACTCCGGAAATTCAAGACAAATAGTAATTTAGAACTCTTTAAATATAATACAAAAAGATCTGTGGAGTTTTATGGAGAAAATTCACATCTCTTTTTGAGGAAATACAGTATTTCAAATAACTTAGACCCCATGGATGACTCAGGTCCGACCTGCAGCACCTTTCTTTCCATGCTTCCCTTCCCGCTGCCTTTCCCACTGGGCTCTGGTTCTGCACTTACCTGTGTTCTAGAGGTAAGAGTTGGTGAGCTATGCTTTTAGGAGATAAAGTTACAGAACTGAACTCCTAAGGAGCCACACTTTTTATTTTGGAAGGGAGCTAACTGCTCAGGAGCTGGTTGGAAGGGGCTATTAACTTTAGAATGCAAGGGTCTTCCTAGAGACTCCTACTCACCTGCTGTAGAGGTGAGACACATGTGCATAGAAAAAAACTCGAGAACAAATGGTAGGAATGATACTGGGCACCCTGGATGCCCACATCCGTTAATAGGTCTTCCTCAGTACTTACCAATCATGAGTGACTTCCACACTAAATAAAAAATAAACATATCCAGTTCAGTATATTCTGATAAATTATTCATGATGTAGCTACATCTCACCTAAAGAGAAATGATCAGGAAACGTGCCTGTATTAATTTTATGATTTTAAAGATCAAGTTTCTATTTGGTTGGAAAGATTTAATAGGAAACACAGTGAAAATGAAATGGATGACCACTTGGGATGAAATTTCCTTGTCCTAGAGATAGCAGTCCTTCCATTTTAAGAGCTGATTAAAACAATGGAGGAAAACAAATCTAGTGGGATTATATAATGAAATATAAGTAAAAGCTTTTCCTGGTTTTAGATGGTTTATAAGTGTTTTGTTTTTCTTTCTTTCTTTCCCTTCCTTCCTTCCTTCCTTCCTTCCTTCCTTCCTTCCTTCCTTCCTCCCTCCCTCCCTCCCTCGCTCCCTCCCTCCCTCCCTCCCTCCCTTCCTTCCTTTCTTCCTTTTTAACGTTGGGGAAGTAGGCAGGAAAGGATCAGAATTTGGTTCAGGTCCCAGGCTCATCATTTGTTATTGCTTGGATGTCCTCCACGTAACCTTGGAAAAGTTTTATTTCCTGTGGGACCTTTGGTTGCCTCATCTAAAAAATACAGTTACTAAAAGCATCTAGTTAGTGTCGTATGAAATGATAACCGGGGGAAATATCTAGCGAGGTGTGTGGCAATCAGTACCCCACAAATGCTAACTAGTGGTAGTAATAGTAATAATTGTGAACTCCTTTTGTGTATGCCATCTGTGATTGCAGGCTATTTCTTTAGAGTTTTGTGTTGGTCATATAACATTACTCTTTTTTAAGAAAATGTGAAAATACTCTTTATTTTTCTCGTATAATGTAAGCTTATCTCACGATGCGATTCTCATATATGTTGTAATTCTTTGCAGCACCTAGCAAGTGCTTCCTAAATTCCTGTTAATGTGAGGAATAATTGAACATTTTTAAATCTTGAAGCATTTCCATATAAGCCCCATGTTTATTGTATTTATCATATTAAGACAAATTCTAGGAGCAACCCTATTAATCTTTATAGTCTTTTCAATAAACCTTGCTCTTTGAAATCTACTAATATTTTAAAGTAATATTAGAAAATATACTTACAAAATTTATATTGTATCTATAGTTTCTTAAAGAAACATTACAAAGTTTTATCAGGAATGCAAATTAAATAGGGAAAAACTCAGAACACCACACTTCACTTATTTAAATGTTTTCATATATTTTACTAATTCTTCTTCATATGCAGATCATTTTTACGTACTAGTGCTTTTTATCCCATTTTTCTTAATTGTAGTTTATAATGGCAACATATAATAGTCTATTACATTGTTTTATTATAATTAAATTGGCCATTTCCTTTTGATGTACTTGTTCTAGTTTTTAGGATACAAGTGGTGTTTCAATGAGCTTTTTACACACTATCCTCCCCCTCACCCCAACTCTGCCATCTTCCCCTTTGTTTTGGGGGGGGAGATTAACTCAGGGGGGATACTAGTGTGTTAGATGCTGTCAACTATTTTGATTCTTGAAACGTAAGTGCCTTTTAGAAGGTTTCTGGTTAGTTGGTGTTGCCAGAGGCAACTCATGAGTAAGATCCGTTCTTTCAGCTTCTATCAGTGGATGTAATGGGCATTAGTTTTAAATTGGCTGACTTAATTGATACGAAGCATCTCTCACCTTTTCTTACTTCTTTACAAACGACAGATAAATTGTAAAGTCATTGATGTTTAACAAACAAAACAAAACCAACCTTTAAAAATGTATTTCTGGCTTATAAATCTCCAAGTACTGATTGTTTGACTTAATGTAACATTTCCTTTAATCCTTATTATCTAAAGCTCCAGTCACCAAATGAAGAATTGGAAACCACTGTTTTGGTTTTATGGGCATTTAAAAATAGCCTTAGGGGATCTTTATCATAAGTTTTACTATTAAAACCAACTATACAAAGTCTTTCTCCTTAGCTTGTTTTCTCTTTTATCCAAGTTGTAGGAGGACAGATCTTAGTATTTACTCACCACACCCCTTACCCCAAAATGTAAGCATCTTGAATGAATAGAGAGAGAGTGGTAAGAGAATTTCCTTGAAATGCATGCTTAGATGAGAAAAAAAAGAGGGGGTGTAGAGGAAAGTGTGAGGGCTAAAGAAGAAGCAAATTAGGGTGGAAGGCATGAAAGTCTGAAGGGAATGGATTTACATTGAGTTTCCATGTGCAAATCCTGCTGGAGACTGTAAGATAAGCTATGCTTGAGGTTTACTGATGTACAGTTGATCTGTATTTTTGGTCCAGCTAATTCTGCATCTCCTTCGCATTGCTCATTTCTTTTCTGAGTCTTTATTCCATTTTATGCTGAGGCAAAGCACCTTCTGACTTGCTGATTCTGTCCGCCCGATGTTGGTGCAGTCCCTCTCAGCCCTGCAGCTTCCCCTCCGTGAGAATTTGCACTTCAGGGGCACAGTTTCCTGTCAGAAGCCCGAGGCAGGCCCCTGACATTTCAAGGTGGCCATTCACACAGGAAAGAACCTGACAAGTTTCACAGGGCACATGACTTCTCTGTGAGAGCTGATCAGCTTGGTGCACAAATGGGCCCCTCCTTTCCCTACCTTTTGGCCTCCCATGGGTCTTAGAGTGGTTGGAACATTTAAAAGTGGACGTAACCTTTTCCCAGAAAACAAATAACAGAAGATTAGAATTTGATGTTTAGATTTGCTTGGATAGAAATCAATCAAGGTCAATGATCATGCTTTTTGATTCTAGGATCAGGTGATTTTTTTTTTTAATTATAATAAAATATCCTGACATAAAATTTACTGTTTTCAGCCATTTTCTTTCCATATGTTATATTTGGCAAGTTCCAGCTTTTCACACTGTGCAAAGCACTTTTCTAAATAACAGAAATTCAGAGATGAATAGGACCTGATACTTGTCCTCAAACATCACAAGTTGAGTTAAATCCATATATTTTTTTTTCACATGGCTGTGTCTAACTTGGAAATATGTGTAAGCATATGTAAGTTAGAGAGATGAAAACCATTCCTTTCCTATTTTATGTATAGATGAGCCTTTAACTCTTGCTTTATTTTTATTTTTTAAGGTAAAATATACTTGCCATTGACTTTTTAGGCATTTTTTTTTAAAGATTTTATTTATTTATTTGACAGAGAGAAACACAGCGAGAGAGGAAACACAAGCAGGGGGAGTGAGAGAGGGAGAAGCAGGCTTCCCGCTGACCAGGGAGCCTGATGTGGGGCTCGATCCCGGGTCTCCAGGATCATGACCTGAGCTGAAGGCAGTCGCTCAACCAACTGAGCCACCCAGGCGCCCCAACATTTTTTTTTTTTTAAAGATTTTATTTATCTATTTGACAGAGAGAAACACAGCCAGAGATGGAACACAAGCAAGGGGAGTGAGAGAGGGAGAAACAGGCTCCCCGCCGAGCAGGGAGCCCGATGTGGGGCTTGATCCCCGGTCTCCAGGATCATGACCTGAGCTGTAGGCAGTCGCTTAACCAAATGAGCCACCCAGGCGCCCCTTAGGCATTTTTAAGTGTACAAGTCAAGATGATTTTTATTCACTATATAATTTAAACTTTAAGGGACATTTATGTAAAGTTTTCTTAGAGAAGCAGGAAGCTATAAAAGAAGTTGATGTGCAAATCTTCCACTTTTCTTTTTCTTGAATTAAAATAACTGGTTTTCTTTCCCCTTCCGCCTTTCCTCATTTTTTTACACATATATTTTGGTAGTTGAACTATTGCCAAGTTCTTTTAAACCTGTTTTTCCTCTAATGTAGAAATCTTTTTTTGTTTCTTTTTCCTTTAGGTCTTAAAGATATTTTTTGGACTATATTTGTAATCCATGTTTAATCATTTCTACTAACTTTATAATAATAAAAATATGAGATTGGCATTTGTGTTACATCTGATATGCGTTAACAGTTATTAATAAAGTCAAGTTTTGAATAAGGGTATTCAAACTTCAGCCCTTTCACTGGGAAAGTTTTAGCAAATCTAAATTATTTAAGGAAGTAATATTTACATTTTTCCAAATATTTTCTTCACCATCACAAGGATTCTAGAGGAGTGATTCTATGTGGCAGTAATCTGATTGGATGCATAGTATATCTATTCCGTGTCTTTCTTTAACTGTATCTGTAGACCTTTGTTTATCTTGTCACATCAGTCTAATGCATTTCATTGCTTTATTCATTGATTATTGATTGATGATATAATCTACATTATTTTGTATTTATGACATTGACTCCTTATAAAAAGGCAGAGCATGAACTTGTGTTATTCTGAATTCTCTTGAGTATCATTCTTGCTCAGAATATATTAGTAAACTATTTAGAGGCTAATACTCCTGTGGAAATGAAATATCAGAACCTTTGCAGCTACTTAGACTATTCATGGATTTTTTAAAAGAACTATGAAGAAATTGAAATGTCCAACATTTCTAATATATTAGTTGCATAATTAAGAACGTTCAAAATGACTTTGAAGCTACAGCTACGTTTGATGGGGCATCAAATGTATTTGGATACTTTTCTGGTAGATGAGCAGCAGAGATCTCTTGAAAAATAGAAGTAGCTGGGATGGAATAATATTTGCATAAAGTCCCTTCCTTTTGTTACCTTTGTTTTTGTTTTGTGTCTTATTTAGACATTTGATTTCATCTCTGCTATTACTGAACTACTTTAAGCTTCTTTCCCAGTATCTCAGCCAAAGTGAAAGATTTCCTCATCTGTATTTTACAACACTGCTGTCAAACTCAGTGAAGGCAAGCAATAGAGATGCCTTCTTCTTGTGTTTTTAGTTTATTTGCATTTGTTCATGACATCTAAGCTATTTTAAATCCCCGAAGGAGGTTTCTTGCTTTTAACTCTGTTGTGTATATATATAAGTGGTTACCTGGAAGGGTATGTAAGAAATCAAAGTAAACGTCAGCCTAGTAAATAGAAGAGATTTTTTTTTTCTCTGAGCTGTGTTATAAAGGGAGATTTCTTTTGCCTTATGTTGAGAACTCAGTGTAGTTAGGAAGACACTGAGTCATTAAAGTTGGACAAGTGTAGGGCGCCTGGGTGGCTCAGTTGGTTAAGCCACTGCCTTCACCTCAGGTCATCACCCTGAAGTCCTGGGATCAGGTCCTGCATTCAGCTTCCAGCTCTGCAGGGAGTCCGCTTCTCCCTCTGACCTTCTGCCTTATGAGTCAGTCTCTCTCTCTCTCTCTCTCTCTCTCTCTCTCTCTCTCTCTCTCAAATAAATAAATAAATAAAATCTTTCAAAAAGAGAAGAAAAAAAGTTTGAGAAGAGTCAGGGAGGCTAGTACTGTTTGGTGTAGAGTCTCAAATATTTGAAGTGTATTAGAAGTAAACAATTTAGCTAATAAAAATCTAATTGGAGTTTTTCCTAATTTCCTATGTTTTAGAGAGATTTTGTCTTTTTCTTTCTTAATATGTCTTCATTCATGAAAACATAATTTGGCTAAAATAAATGATTCTGCTCATCTTTCTAGTGGTTGAGTGAACAGCACTATAACTTCTTTATATTGCCAGTTATTTTATAAGATACTTAAGAAGTAAAAGAAGATGAAACATACCTGGGGACCAAACTACTTTGTACCTGAGGAATTATGATTATGGTCAGTAATTTTTGTACTATTTGTATACTGTACGTGTCTTCTCCTCCGAATGCCCATTTACTCTTTCTGCTGGAGTCCAGCTGATTGCTGCTTTCTATCACTGGGACTGCTGGCATATCACAGTGTTTTTGAGTGTGACAAAATGATACATGTACCCATCTATTTCTTCAGTTATTGGGGAAGAGGGGAAACTGTGTCATCTATTAGGAGGACAATTCAGTGTATAAACCATTAGATGGACAACCAAGGCGCTCAGTCAAGGAGAGTTTTCTATTTTGCTGGGTATTTGTTAGAATATGAAGTTGGAATTCAGGAAGTATTTTTTCTGAAATATGGTTGGTAATTGAGTATGAGGTTTTTAGAGGTAGTTTATTCTACAAAGCCCATTTCCTCTATAATACCCCTTCCCCATTAGAACATGGTCCTGTCATTATAATCCTGTGTATGACAGTGGAAATGCTTGAGTTTTCTTTTGAATTTTCCAGGGCATTGCTGTGACACTGACAGTAGAAATATGAATGTAAAAACTTCTAAGCTATAGGCAACTTGTTATTTTAGAGGCTGGATGTTGGAAGAATGGTTCCATTGCATTAGTGGTAATAAACCGTTAGGGCTTGGAATTTCTTCCTAGGTTAGTCTCTTAGGGACACTCCTGACTCCGACTATATTTTCCATACCACTTTTATTTTCTTTGAGGTTCCTAGAAAATTGATTAATATACTACCTATCCACAGTCAACACCTGATGCTTCTTACCATAATTGCTATTCCACCCTCCCCCCACCTCTTTTCTGCTGTACAGGGGTTCAACAGAGTTCCCTCCCAAAATTCATGTCCTTCTTGGCACTGTGGAATGTGACCTTATTTAGAAATAGGGCTGTTGCCAATGTAATTACTTAAGGTGAGATCATACTGGAGTGGGTTGAGCCCTTAATCCAATATGACTGGTGTTCTTAGAAGAGACAGACTACATAGGGAGCACAGCATGGAATGGTGGAGGCAAAGACTGAAGTGAGGTGTCTTCAAATCAGGCGACACCAAGGATTGTTGGCAACACCAGAAACTACGAGAAAGGCAGGGGACGCTTTTTCCACTGTAGAGAAAGCATGGCTCTAATTAAGCCTTGATTTTGGACTTCAGCCTCTGGAACTGTGAACGAATAAGTAACTGTTGTCATAAGCCATCTAACTTGTGGCACTTCCTTACAGCAGCCCTAGGAAGCTCCTATGTCTTCCAGTTAACAGGAAAGTTCCATTCTGAGTTTGTTTTGGATGCAAGTATTAAAGTAATTTTAGATCTGTTCCTGAAGGGTTAGTACTACTAGAAATGATACAGAAGTCAAATATAAAATCAGGAAAGTTATCGTAGTTCAGGGAATTTCAAAAAGAAAGCTTAGAATGGTTAATGTGCAAAGAATGTTAGTTTTTAATCACAGCTTCAGTTTAGTCTCCGAAGTGTTTCCATTCCCCGGAGAGTCTAATTTTGTTGTTTTAGGGTGGGGCCTGGGTATTTGTATGTTTAAAAGCCTCTGGACGGAATCTTGGGAGTATACAACTAGGTTGAGAATCACTAGTGTAGAGGAAGGAGGAAGATGTGTTATGTGTAGAGCAGGGATTTTTAGGTCTGGCTACATTGGGATCTGCTGGGTGGTTTTAAAACCTATGGGGACCTGAGTGCCAACGCAGAGATTGACCTATCATTGGTCAGGCATTCAGATGGCTCAAAGAGTTTAAAAATCTGGTGAATTCTAATGTGTGTAGCTGACATTGAGAAATATGGTCTAAAGTTTTTTATATTCCATCGAATAACAGGGATACTTAAAATTTAAAACTTTTTGACATTTTGTGTGTGCGTGTGTGTGCACGCGCGCGCGCTTGTGCGTTCTCGCTCGTGTGTTTACACATGCGCAGTGAATAGATTTAGATTAAGTTACTTTCAGCAAAACAAAAATTTGTGGTCTGATTCTTCCTTTTTCATATTGCATGGCTTTCCTGAATGTCTTTGAAAAACAGAGGGCCAGTGAGGTGTCTGTGGGTTGGATGTGTTGGGGGATTAGGGTGGTCACTAGTGGTTGCAGCTGGGGGGTGGGGGTTCCTGTGCTTTTTTGACTGATTTTTCTGCCTCCTTTTCTCTGCATCGTTCCTCATCTTTTCTACAATTAGAAAACCAGTCTTGAGCCCAGCACATTATGGAAACGAGAAGGAAAATGTAGAGTTGAAAAGTATAGAAGATGAGTAGATTCTACAGAGGGAAAAAAATGGAATAGGAAGAATGTCGTTAGCAGAGGTGGGGAGGCAAAGAAATACTGTAGCCAGGGTGGCTCTTTAATTATGAGTGTGACGAATACCCCGTGATTTTGTAGAGAGGGGACTTGATGTGTGTATATGTGAACATATGGACAGATATTTATCTAGCTGGGAATGTTGTTCTTTTGTATGTAGAAATGTATACATACAATAAATTGTGTTCTTTTTTCTGAAATGCCATCTGAAGTGAATGTCACCATTGTATTTTCTGATGCTTTCATAAAAGTGCTTTCCTCTTGGTCTTGCAAGTCACCGTTTTCAACATAGACTTGACATTTGGGTTGTACTTACAGTGTTGACTGAGAGCTAGGTTGTTGTTCATACCCCTAGTGCTTTCTAATAGCTCTTTTATACTATTCCACTGTGGCCATTTCTTATACAGTGACAGCGTATTTAGAGTATCTAAGAAGATGTGAAAACATCAGATTTAATATAGTTAAATTTCACAGAGAAGGTTTGGAATGAATGGCCCTGTGTTGACTTTTTATTTTATGTTGGTTTCTTGTCAAGTTTCCATGATTTGCTAGCCTCCCTGTGATTATAGCTATGTCCCTTTCTGTTTATTTATTTGTTTCTGAACTTCACTACAGATCTGGCTGCTGCTGTTCAACTATTTTAAGCCTGTGGTCTGGCTGGTGCTGCCATTAAGGAGAACATCGTTATTGGCGAAATTCTTAGAAGTTGGTTTCTATACTTTGCACTCGATGGCTAATTCTTAAAAGTAAAAGCCATAGCTATCTGAAATTCTTCTACACCTTCTGTATACTTTGCACTCTTGCATTTAGTTTTCATATGAGTCCTTTGAGGTAGATGATAGTATTTCTAGTTTATTGGCACAAGACTGTCAGTAAGCATTGTACTTTGGATCTAACCAGTGGCACATTGGTAAACGGTATTTGGGATTAAAAAGCCCTGATTGGTTGCATTTGCCAATTTCCTTGATATAAATATACTGACCGTGATGGATCTCAAGCTACAGAGATACAGTTGTGAGGTTGTTTAGAGATGTCTACTGTCAGCTCTCATGTGCCGTAGTAGACAGCTCCAGTCTCTCTCTCTGGATCTTACACTCAGTCTAGTGTTGCTTCTGTTACCTTTCATTCTTTCCCTCCCTGCCTTTTCTCCTTCCTTCCTCCCTCCCTCCCTCCTCTCTCTTTCTACTTCCTGGCACCTTACCCCCGAGCCTCTAGTCATTTTCCAGGATCTCCTGTATCATTATCTCAAGAATATCATGTCCTGTTTGTAGGTTCTTCTATTAAAAGTTTCTCAGAGACCTGGAATTATCATCAACCGTCATCTTTCAGGACCCTTATTTCCTTAGACCAGAGTAGAATTAATAGACTAGGATGTATCATATTAAGTTGTCTCTTTTTTATTCTTGATAAGAA
The DNA here is from genome assembly GCA_004023965.1 of Spilogale gracilis. Taxonomy (NCBI): domain Eukaryota; kingdom Metazoa; phylum Chordata; class Mammalia; order Carnivora; family Mephitidae; genus Spilogale; species Spilogale gracilis. The sequence continues at coordinate 17,197 of PITA01003738.1, forward strand.
CAATGTGAGTATGCTATCAAGTCAATTGCCTGATCGTTCCAGACGTGAGTAGCAATTTTATAAACTTATTAGTAATAAGTCAAAGTGATTTTACTCCTGACACCCAACTGATATTTCTGAGCTTAATTCAAAATGCTTTTTTTCTTTTCATGCCTCCCTTTTCTCTGCATTGCCTTAACCTGAAAGCACTTTTTTCCCTGAGATACAGTTTGCTTGACACAGTTATGTAGTAGCAGACTTGGAAGGTGCTGGATCTTGATGGCAATGAAAACCCATGAGAATTGTCAGTCATCTTTCATCACAATTGCAAAGGAAGTGGCAGGTGTTAAAATCTTTTTCTCATTCCATATTTTGATGGAAAAGTCTAAACACTTGTCTAATCTCCTTCCCCTTCTCTATCTCTGCCTGATTATAAATCTCAGAAAACACGTGTCTTAGAAAGTTTTCATTTTTCCTGTTTCTGGCTCTAACACTGACTTCCTTAAAAATTGGAGTGCATTCTAAATCATTGCATCCTGTCAAGTGTCTACCTGTACCCAGACCTCCGGTGTGATGTATTAGACCTCCATAAAGTGCTGCTGCCTTTGTGGGATTTGTCCTGTAGTGATTAGGTACCCATCTTCTCTCTTCAGATGCGGATAGGCATAGGCTGAATGGGAGTGGAACACTTGAATCCATCACTGGTAGGGGCTGCTTGCTTTTTTGTCACTTTGACTAGATAGAAGTTGCTTTCGTTCATGAGAACCGTGCAATTAACAAAGAACTGCTAAACTTTTTGGAATGGCTTCTTCGCAGTTTATATATGCATGAAAAGATATTTTAGCCAATACAAATACGAGGCTTTCAAAGTCTTTTTTACAACCAAATGCCAAGTAAGGATGACCTCCTTTTAAAGGCAGGCTGTGTTTTTCTTTTCCAGTACCTCAAAGCCCTGGAAGACATGGCCTCAGGCCATGGGATTTCCCACTCACCAGAATGTCATTTTATGTTTGATCCCCAGAGATTTTGGAATTGTTGAGATTTTATGACTGCCTGACATTTGTACTTAACGTATAGGCCATGACACTGAGCAGTGGGAGTGGATGGGCACAGGGACCAGTGATGGAGTTTCTCTTACTATTAACGGGGGAAGCTGGAAGAAAAGACCAGAAGGTTTCCATGTGGTTTGCAGTCCAGACAATTGCTTTTGCTTTTGCTGAGGACATAGTTAAAGGAGTAGATTTTTGTCTTCTTAAAATATTAAAATTGGAAGCATTTGCCACAAGAAAAAGAAATTTCCCAGAAAAGAAGGAATTTTTATTTTGTGCTCTAATTACACGAAGAGATGCAAAGTTCTATTGATCTGTTTCCGACTTTGATTTAAACATACAGATCTTTGATGCAAGGGACTTGTAAGTTAAAAAGACCTGTTTTGAGTAAGCTTCTGGACAGAGAAATTCCATTTTCAACACGAACAACAGAGCTTCATTCTCTCTGTGATAGTTCTGTAGTAATTGTACTGATTTGTGATGAACATATTTGTCACCTGAAGAGAGTTTACAATGAAATGGAATTATCCTCTAGCCAAAAACTCTTTACAGCTTGAAGTCTTCATATGGAGCGTTAATACTATGGGAATAGAAATATACACACATTTTGTGGTTTCTATTAGATGAATGAAGCATGCTTGACATGGGTTGGTTGTTGTCATTAGTAAGGAATAAAAACATGATGTGGCTTCTCAGAGCCACAGGTCTTACTGAATGATCTAAGACCAGGATGATACCTAAATATTTGAATGTTAGGAAGTTAAACATAATTTCCAATGAAGCAGACAAAATGTCTGGTAAAATCTAATTTCTGAGTATTTTGAACAGTGTGACCCATTCCCAAAGGAGGGTTTGCCTTCTTGAAATAATACGTATGGATTTATTTTGTATACCTTTTCAGCAGTGGTGAGCTCCCCCTTAGGGCATATCTGCATATTAAGTCACTTTTGCAGGAGATAATTAGCCATGTATTATGCATAAGAAAGCAGAATAACCAGAGAGGGGGAGGAGAGGGAGGGAGAGCCTGAACAATTTCTAGTGAGCAAGGGCTTGAAAATGAAGAATTCATGGTGTAGCCACTTTATTACTAATTTAAAATTGGTAAAATACTGTTGAAGTTTAGCTTATGGAGGATGTTGCCTTTATGCTTCTAATTAAAAAAAAAATGTAAAAGGCACTAATTATAGGGACTTTCAAAGGCTTTCTCATGGCCTTGGCTATTCCAATCCTAATTTCTCACATTTTCCTATGCTGGCAGCACTCCTAAATAATCCAGTGCCCTGTGCCCCCTCCCGGGCTGTGGCAGAACTGGCGTGCCCCATGGTGACCTCCTGGTGACAGCTCTGGAACCGTCAGCCATGATGCTTTCTTTTTCTTTTCTTTTCTTTCCTTTTTTTAAGATTTTGTTTATTTATTTGACAGCGAGAAACACAGCCAGAGAGGAAACACAAGTAGGGGGAGTGAGAGAGAGAGAAGCAGGCTTCCCACCGAGCAGGAAGTCCGATGCGGGGCTCGATCCAGGGACTCTGGGATCCTGACCTGAGCAGAAGGCAGTCGCTTAACCAACTGAGCCACCTAGGCACCCCCCCCCCATACCTGTTCTTTGCTTCTCCCCTTGGCTTGGGCCATCTTTGATAGGCTAGGGCTCTGCTTTTCTCTTCCTTTCACTGCTCTTTGGCCAGTTACTTCCAACTGAGACCATTTGTTTGAGGTGTTTGTGTAAGTATAAATATAAATACACGAGTGTATGTGTGTATCCATTTTCTCTCATGGCAGTGGCCAACTTGTCTCAGGAAAACCTCTTCTTTTTTTTTTTCTAATTTGTAATAAAAAGATCATGACCTCGTTTCTGCTGCTCCATCACGTTTTTATGGCTAATGTTAAACCTGTGTGTATGTAGTCTATATTTAGCAAACAGATTAAAATAGATTTGCCAGTAAAGAGAAGAGTTAGACATGAGATCAAGATGAGATCTCAGATAGAATCAAGTGACTAGTCAGCTTCAGAGATTTCAGACTTCTTGGAGTTGTGTGAATCATCTGTGTTGACTTTTTTTTTTTATGTTGAAGACCTTTATTTATTCATTTATTTTTAGTTTGCCTTTTCACCAGAATTCAGTTCACATGCAGAAAAGTGCACATATTACAGGTGTATAAATGGATGAACTCCCACAAATGAATGTCCGCACTCATTAGCCACCCAGAACAAGTCATAGCCACTCTTGCGAGAGTCACCTATTCTCACACTTCCCGTCACCATAGACAATTGTATCCCTCAACACCACACAAGTGTAACATGTAGTCTTTTGAGTTAAGCTTCTTTCACCCAACATGATATTTTTGAGATTTCTCTGTAGTATTCTTTTGTTTCATTGCTGTATAATACTCCAGTATATGAATTTATTGAAAACTTCCACAGATTGATTTATCCACTTGACTTTTGGTGAACATTCTCCTGTTTCCAGTTTTTAGCTGTTAGGGATATTCCTGTGAATATTTTTTGATACACACGTGTGCATATTTCTGCATGGCATATTCCTGGAATTGGAATTGCTGAGTCTTAAGGAATTGTTTCATTTTAGTAGATACTGCTAAGCAGTTTTCCTAAGTGTACCAGTTTAGATGTTTATCAACAGTGTATGAAAGTTCCAGATGTCCCATGTCCTTGCTATTATTCATATCTTCTTGCTGTTTTTGTTTGCCATTTCAATGTATTAGTGTCTCATGTGGCTTCAATTTACATTTTCCTTATGATTAATGTTGATGCATACCTTTCCTGTGTTAGTGGCCATTTGACTATCTTTTGGGAGGAATTTGTCCAAGGTTTTTGTTGTCATTGTTCGCCTAAAGAAAACCAAAACATCTCAAGCATCTTTCCCTTTTTGGTCACTTCTAAAATTGAACCAAATACCAAATCCACTCTGATGTTTGTTGGAGAGGGTGAGAATCATGGAAATGTTACTCAGAAGTATGTATTTGTTCATTCATTAAACAAATGTTTTTTGGAACATCTTATGTTGTGTACCTTTACAGTGGTGAATAATGATGTCTGCCTTAAAGCGTTCGCAGTCTAGTTGGGTATTAAAGCAAGTGAAAAAACATGAAGAAGACTTGGTGGTAAGTGCTTTGACAGTTAGAAACAAGAAGAGAACCCAGTGAAAAAACATAAGCAGCAAGCATAATGGGCTCTCAGTTTAAGAAAGGACTTCCCATAAGAGAAGAAAGGGAGCCAAAACTTAGCTGAAAAGTAGGAGTGCAGGGCGCCTGGGTGGCTCAGTTGGTTGAGCAACTGCTTTCGGCTCATGTCCTGATCCCGGAGACCCGGGATCCAGTCCCACATTGGGTTCCCTGCTTGGTGGGAAGCCTGCTTCTCCCTCTCTCACTCCACCTGCTTGTGTTCCCTCTCTGGCTGTGTTTCTCCCTGTCAAATAAATAAAATCTTAAAAAAAAAGAAAAGAAAAGAAAAGTAGGAGTGAGCCAGATGAAAATTAGGATGGGAAGTTGTGTTTCAGGTAGAGGAAACAAAATCACATTTAAGACATGGCAGTGCCATTGGCGAGAAAGGGTCTGCTTGCATGTACGGGGGCAGGTGCAAGGGAAGGGAGTGTTGTTTAAAAAGTCTTAAAGCATTAATTATTAGTTACTGAGCACCTCTCATGTGCCAAACCCTGTGTAACTCACAAGGACAAAGAGTGGCCAAAATTATTATCAAGGATAATAATGATAATGACTAACATTTACTTACCACTTCCTATGTGCTGGGCATTGTGCTAAGCTCTTTACTTACATTTTTGCATTTCATTCCTGGAGCCATTCCACCATAAGCGCTGTTATTATTCCTCTTTTACATTTGAGAAGTCTGGGTCCTAGAGAGGCTGAGCAACTTTAGTGAGTCCTAGAATGCCCCACTGAAAATGCAATCTAGTGGGGACTTTAAGAAATCACATTAGGAATTATACATACAAATCGTAATTGCATTGAGGGTTACATACCATTAAGTTTGCATTAATAGTAAGAGTTGTAAGATATTGAAATCTATGAAATAGATTAAAATTATAGGTAGGAGGACCTGGCTGACTCACTTGGAGGAGTATGTAACTCAATCTCAGGGTCCTGAGTTCAAACCCCACATTGAGTGTAGAGATTGCTTAAGTAAATAAACTTAAAAAAATAAAATCTTAGATATGTAATACTTTATATACTATACGTGGTATATTAATACTATGTATAAATTACTATGCAAATATTTCTATCAAATTATGATAGTACGAAGGCAAAAACTATAATAGTTAGGAATGTGAATCTGGAGTGAAAAATCTCTTGGTTTGATTCCTGACCCCACTAAGTATTATTTAACTAACCGTGGCAAATTCTTAGTCTCTCTGCTTCACTTGGAAAAATGTTGTCTTAAATCCCTCCTATATTCATTTCAAAATTTGGTGGTCCTGTGAGGAAAAGCATTCAAATTTGCCTTTGGTCTTTTCCCTGAAAGTTTGATTGTGCTGAACATTACCAGAAAATCATTGGCAGACTAAGACCTTATAAAGTACATTACTGTTGGGCCTGGAGAAAATTTTTGGATTGAAGTGAAGGCACTGAAAATAGAAGGTTATAATTCAAATGCCAGCAAATATAACTTTAACAATTCCAGCCGATGCTACTGGAATATTAAATATACCTGTTAAATACATTTTTTCTTTTCACTATATGAATTTTAATATGCATCCATATCTCTCCAGCCATATTTCCTATATCAATAGTTCCTTGTGGCAACTTTTATCTTTGAATACAAACTATTTTTGTTCAATATTTGAGTAGTGATAATGGGTTTTATTCTATAAATAACAGCCTTAGTACCCTAAACTACAGCTAGAATAACTTTGCCATTTGCAAGAACTACGGTGTTTTATATTCCAAATAGCAATTTTAATATTTTATTCATTACCCGTAAATGAATGCAGAACACACAAAGAAAACTGTTTACGTACAGAATGGGGCAAATGTGCTCTGTGTTAGTGGGGTGCCCTCTGTCCACTGGGCTGGAAGTCCTACTGCTGAAATTCAGCCTTCCAGGAACCTTCTAGAACATTCTGACGATGCAGGTTACATTTGAAGTCACAATCTAAGTGGCCCAGGGCTGCTTTAAAAAGTTCAAGCTATAAGAATCCTTGAAAATGTTACTTTATTGAGAGCTAGTTTAAGGTTCGTGTCCTCTCTGGGGGTTATCCAGTAGATAAATTCTCAAACTTTTTCCTCGGGAAGGAAATAATCCAAGGTATGTGGCTGAAAGTAGCCTGCTGCAAGTAGTGGATATGTCCTGACTCTCTTGTTTTATGCGAAATCGTATGATTTTTGAACTATATTCATCATATATTCTGTTTTAATGTAAATTTTTAAAAGAAAATCTACAAGTAGAGTTGATGCTTCTGTAAGAAACACTGTGTTTTATTATGTGAATTTCTGTTCCTTTTGGCTCACCATGACAAAGACCCAGGTAAATCGAGGGTCTCTCTAATTTGTAATTTCTTGGCCTCCTAGGTATTTTGAATCTTAAGGTCCAAACAGTGCAACACAGCTCATGAATTGGCTGATGTGTGGCTAGCGTTTTTGTTTGGTTTGTTTTTTGTCGGTTCAGAGGTGCAGCCATTTTTTTTTTTAAGAGAATTTTGTAAAGGGCTTCATTTCATTTGAATGTAGCTGTAGGACAGATGCTGTCAGGAGTTGAGTAGCAGTGGCCTTTCCCAGAGAGGGCATCCCATCGCCCTCCCATTTGTAGCTTTTCTTGAAAGGCTACACTCCTCCGTTTCAACCTCCTGGCTCCTGTTAGCATTTAGATTTGTAGCTCCCTCAGTAAATTCGCCCAGGGCTTCCCAGCTGGCGTGCTGTGCTTGGTCACAGGTACGCCGAGATACCAGTTTTCTCAGTCCGTTTGAGGATGATTTGAAAAGTTTGGGAAGCACTGAATTCGCCTTTTCGTAACTTCATGCGTGGCCCGGCACTTCCGCGTTGTCCTGACTCATCAGTTCAGGGAATCCACTCACATGAGGGCCTCCCTTGTGTTTATATCAAGCTGTAGGGATCAGTCAACTCTTAACCAGCCGAGCCACCCAGGCGCCCTGGGATCAGTCAACTCTTAAAAGTCTTTCTGCAGATTTAGAAGAAACAATCCACGTGCTCTTTACCAGGTAGAGCCCCTCTGATGTCAGAGGTTTATTCCTCAATGAGCTAGTGTCTCCTGAGGATAGCCCTGCCTATGTCGCCTGATGGGGATGGGTCTCAACCTGGGCAGGGGAGAGATACTTGGTGGAGCTCATGGGATTGAAGACATTGTCTCCACAAGCAAATCTGTGGAAAAAAAAGAAAAGGACTTGATAACAGTTAATAATATGTGATTGTTAGGTATTGTCACATGTCTATAAAAGAGCTGGAAAATTCCTTTAAATGTATAATGAATTCCTTCACCAATTTGTACATTATGAAAATTACAAACTCTGTGATTCAAATTTGTTTACTGGGAGGACTGCCTGAGAGGAAACATAGAAAGAGCAACAGTAAACACAGAACGGATGAAAATGTTATTGTCAGTAGGTTTGACATCGAAAAATTTAGGAGGATTGTTTGGCCTGAGTTTCCAAATGGTGCTGTAACATCGCATGCTTAGCTGTGTTGAGTTTAGTGATGTATCAGTTTAGTGATGTATCCGGCCCAGTATCCGGCCCAACAAGTTTCCCATCGGCCATGGAACACATCTGTGATGCAGAATACGTTACCTTGTATCTTATCAATTCAAATACAGCTACTTTTCAGGACCTAACAGTGGATGCGAGGTTGTATTTATGGTCCTCTGGGAATCTTTTAGGCCGTGAGGATTATGACCTTGACACTTGAGTTCCAGCATGGCTGTCCGTGAATGACCATGCTTTTGGAAGACACATACAATGCTTTTGCAGTCACTTTGCAGAGTTTCCAAAGAACTGAAGATTAATAATCTGTGAGATAAAAATCAGGTACCAGCAAGCATCAAATACATTGTGCACAATTATAGCTCTCCGAGGGACTCGGGATTGTGCTCAGTTAACAGTACATGTGGTGATACACTTATGTCCAGATACTTTAAATTCTAGATTAAACAAAGAACCATACCTTTGGGGAGTTGAGTAGACAGAGTGGACATGTCATTAAAGTCTATATAAAGTATAATTAGAGGCCAGGAAAATTCCTAATGTGTCGTGTAAGGCTTTGAAATGTGGGACTGTGACCACTGCCCAGTAGAAATATAATGTAAGCTGCTTAAGTAATTCCTAATTCTGACCTTACAAAGTAAAAAGAAGCAGATGCAATTAATTTTCATTTATTTTTTAACTCAGTATATTCAAAATATTACCATTTCAACATACAATAAGTATAGAATGGTAAGTGAAATATTTTAGGGGTTTTTTTGTTTTTTTGTTTTTGGTAAAAAGCCTCCAAAATCTGGTGTGTATTTCACACTTAGAGAACAGCTTAATTTGGACCAGTCATATTTCAGATGCTCAGTAGACACATGACTGGTGTAACCGTGATCAGTTTTTGGCCTTCGGTTTCTGTAGTATTGCAAGCAGAGATTTTATACTATTTCGATTCAAACTTTCATGGCAATTTTATTGGAGGTTCTGAAAACCTAGCATCCTTTATTTTTAACTAGACCAGGGATTTAGTTGGAAAGAAGAGGATAAGTCCTGTTGATTCCAATGAATGAGTGATTAGAGTTCATAGTGAAAGAGATCAAGATGTGAATTTCCTAATAAGGGAGTAAGACCAATGATATTAAAGAGGCAATAAAAGAGAGAGTGAAGAAGTTATTGAAAAATCAAAATCTGACTAATTCTGGAATTTGTATACAATTAAGTAATTAAGTTTTTAAAAAATAGAGCCAAATAATCTCCATAAATAGGAATTCTGAATGATGGATTTTCAGAGTGAGCTTTACCTCTGTGGGATTTAGTTTATTTGGATCATATTATGAAAAAATTTAAAACTATCTTCTGTTGCCTCTGTCTCTGTGAAAGGAGAGTATGACATAGTAATGTATATTTTCTGGAAGTCTGGTTGATTTTAGTGACTGCTTTTTTTTTTAATTGGCATGACTTAATAATAATAATATAGGATATCGAAGAAGTTCATATGACTTTTTTTTTTCTGATCTCCTTTGGGCTCCAGCAGATTCTGTTTCTTAATAATATGACATACTCCTGTGCTTTAAAAACCAAAGTAGTATTCCTAAATCTAAAAAAAAAAAATCTAATTATAACTACTACTATTTCCTAAATCTAAAAAAAAAATCTAATAATAACTACTATTTTTAGGGAGTGCCTTCTGCAAATTGCATTTCTTGATTATCCAGACATTAATATTAGCCATTCCTATGGATGTGGAAAACCTGAATTTTAGAGAGATATGACTAGTCCACAGCCCTATAACTTGCAAGTAGAAAAGGTAAGTTTTCATTTCAGAGCTACAGAATGCAAAATCCAGCATCAGGTGAATAAAGTGACTTAAGGAAGTTTAACTGGCCCTGATGAACTCTGCAGTTACTGTTTATGGTCTTAGAGCAAGAGGGTTAAATTTCTAGTAACTTCTAGGCTTCTGGGACGTCTAGAATGTGTATGGGAGGGTTCTTACATGCAGTTCTCAGAGAAAATCTAAACACTAAATGCACTGGTAAATAAGAACTGTGCCACACTTTAACTTAGACCTTTTAGTCTGCAGACCAGGCGTGGAGAAGGCTGCCGAACAGCAGCAGCAAGCAAGCCTCCACACCATGAGTGGCTCCTGCTCAGAATCAGGACCCTGAACAGCAGTCTCTTCAGTGGCTGCTTGATGCATCCGCAGCATAATTCCGCGGTGATGATTTGTGCCATTGTAGTGCTTGGTGGCACTCCTGAAATCTGGCCACATCTGTACCTTAGACAGATGTGTTCTGGCATAGTGTGTCCCTCAAACTCACAGCTCAGAAGCTTCTGGGGTCAGGCACTACAGCGTGGGGAAAAGAGTATGGACTTTAGGATCAGATCAAAGTGTGTTCAGATGGCGGCTGTGCGGGCTGATAACCATCAACTCTCTTTCCTCACTTATAAAGTGGAGGTTAAGAATCCCTTCTTCACAGGGAGGATTCCCACCATAGTGTGTGAAGTGCCTGCCACACTGCCTGGCACACACCTGATTTATGAATTATATTTTTACTGTTGAGACACTATTATAGATAACGTACTCCTTTAAATTACACAAGACACTATTATAGATAACGTACTCCTTTAAATTACTCATGCGGATTCATTTCTGGCTGTGGTAAACTGTAGAGAAAGATTATTTAGTGACACAGATGAGCTCTGTTATAATGCGCTGCTTTATGGAACTGTGTGTGGAAAGGAAATGCTCCCTGCTCACCTTCACAATTCTCCGGGGGATCATTCATTCACTACTGCTGTGCCCACAGGCTCAGCTGCAGAAATAGTGAAAATGCTTCATTCTTTTGTCCCCTTTTGATCTCCTAAGAATTTCTCTTCAGATACCATCTAGTAAAGCTACGTGGCATGCTACATTACAACTGATGCATTAGTTAGCCATTGTATTCCTGCAGAAAGTGGGTTTGGAGCCACTGGGAGTGAGGAGTTTGGTTTAATTTCCTAAGTTCACCAATGCAGAGTTGGAACTCAAACTCTGCCAACCAATATTTATTTATTCCACTTCATAGCTTATGCCTTGTAGACTTGAGTATTCTTTTTCTTTTTTCTTTCCTTTCCTTTCCCTTCCCTTCCCTTCCCACCCTTTCCCTTCTCTCCTTCCCTCTCCGTCTCTTTTCCTCTTCTTCTAAGTAGGCTCCACACTCAGTGTGGAGTCCCACATGGGATTGCAATACATGACAGCTGAGATCAAGACATGAGCCGAAGTGAAAAGTTGGACACCTAAATGACTAAGCCACGTAGGCACCCTATGCATTCTTAAAATACAGGATTTGTAGGTCTGTAACCTTATAAATGAAAGACGACTTGAAGATCTTTTCACCCCTTCATTTCATAGATGAAGAAGCTGATGCCCAGACAGGTTAGCTAACTTACCAGCTGGTAATAATAGTTAATGGTAGTACTGCGGTACTATAAAGTTAAGGAAGAAGGACCGTATTTTTTCTCCATCTAATTTGACAGGAGTCTCACCAGTCAAATAATGTTTAGTGATCAGTGACAAGATTTCAGCATATTGCTATCAGTAGTAGAACTTAACGCATGGTATAATTTGCTTGCATTAAAAACTGCCACTAGGTGTCAAGGTTAATCAAGAGAGTTGGAGTGTCAGGTGTGTTTCTAATTGCTTGCCCTCCTGCAGCCAAGAATGCCTCATGTAGCCCCCTCTTAATAATTGATTGGTGATAACCTCACTTTGGAATGACTCATGCATACACTGGACACCACCTAATAATAATTTGGATAATGTGACTTGAAATTATGTGTTGATAAAATCCAGTTTTCTCTTAAAGGAGAAAATTTAAATTAGCTTAAAAAAAAAAGATTTATTTGAGAGAGAGAGAGAATGCATGCCCATGTGTGAGCTGGGGGAGGAATGGAGAGAGAGAGAGAAGGAGAAAATCGCCAGCATACTCCCTGCTGATCACAGAGGTCAGTCACCAAGGCAGATCATAAGATCCTGAGATCATGACCCCAGCTGAAATCAAGAGTTGGACGCCCAATCGACTGAGCCACCCAGGTGCCCCAAAGCTAGCTTTTATGAAATGAAAGATGTGCAAAAATTATGTAAATCATAAGGGTGTGCCTCAATTAATTTTCACAGTTGGACACATTGATATGCCTACCACCAAGATAGAAAATTAACACATTACCAACCCAGAATTCTCCCTTGTATCTTTATTTAGTCATTAGTACCCTCCAAATATGAGCACTACTTTGCCTTCTATCTCCATCAATTAGTTTTTGTCTTTTTGAATTTTATATAAATGGAATCATGCTAGATGTCCCATTGTAACTTTTTTTTTTTTAAGTCATTCCATTTTATTCTACATTGTGTTATGGATTTTATTTATTTTTCATGGTGATCAGTTCTCATTGCTGTATAACATATCATTATTTGAATATGCCATAGTATATCCATTCTGTTCTTGATGGACCTTTGGGTTGTATGTAGTTTTGGCTATTACACATAGCTCTGCTGTGTTATCTTCTTGTATATGTACTTTGTGGATATATATACTTAATTATGTTGGGTATATACATTGGGATATATAGTGGAATTACTGGGTCCTTAGATATGTGTATGTTCTGGTTTAGAAGACTGACAGTTTTCCAGATTAATTTTCTAGGTTACTCTTATACCATCAGTATACGAGATTTTAGTTCTTCCACATCATCACTAGAACTTGGTACTGTTAATGTCATTAGTCTAATTTAATTTATTGGCTTTATTTTTCTTTTGAGAGAGAGGGAGTGAGCATGTATGTGAGTAGGGGGGGTAGGGGAAGAGGAGGAGAGAGAATCTTAAGCAGGCCTCCTGCCCGCACAGAGCCCAATGTTGGGCTTGATTTCATAATCCAGATCACGATCTGAGCTGAAATAAAGAGTTAGATGCTTAACTCACTGAGCCACCCAGACTCCCCAGTATTGTTAATTTTAGACATTCTGATGGATTTACAGTGGTATCTCATTGTGGTTGAGTTTACATTTCCGTGATGACCATTTTCATGTGTTTAATGGCCATTTTCATAGTCCCTTTTAAAATTGTTCATTTATTCTTTTCAAATTATTTACTCAATTTTTTCTTTTGGGTTTTCTTTTTTTTTGTTATTGATTTGTAGAAATTCTTTATATATTCTGGATACTAATATTCTATTATATATGTGCATTGCAAATATCTTCTCTCTATTACAAGTTGCCTCTCCATTCTCTTTATAATGTGTTTTGATGAAGAGAAGTTCTTGATTTTAATATTATTCATTTTATTAGTCTATCATTTATGATTAGTGTTTTTGGTGTCCTGTTTGTATAATCTCTACCTCTCACAAGATTATGCAGATGTTCTCTTTTATTGTTTCTAGAAACTTTATTATTTCACCTTTCATATTTACATCTATATTCATCTGGAATTGATTTTTGTGTATGTTGTAAGGTAGGAGTCAAAATTTACATTTTTTCCTAATATGGCATTCTTTTGACTAAGCATCATTTATTGACAAAGCCTTCTTTCTAATTGCAGGACAGTATCACCTTTATCTCAATCACTTGACTAATTATGTATGAGTTTTTGATCAGTTTATTTAGATTTGTGTATCAATTCTAAAATATTTTAATTATTAGAACTTTATAAATCTTGATATATGAAAATATAAATCCCCCAACTTGGTCCTTTTTCTTTAAGATCACCTTGGCTATTCTTATTTCTTTGCATGTTAATTTAAAATTTGAAAACTGTTTACAGTACACATACAGACATACACAAATATATAGCCCTAGGATTTTGAGTTTTTATTAATTAGCTTTTAAATTGAGCTATAGAGATCAATTTAAGGAGAAGTCAAATTTTTAAAAAGACTTTATTGATTTATTTGAGTGAGAGGGAGAGAGTGAGTGAGAGCATGAGAGGAAGGAAGGGCAGAGGGAGAGGGAGAAGCAGACTCCCTGCTGAGCAGGGACTCTGATGATGTTGGGTTCTATCCCAGGACCGTGGGGTCATGAGCTGAGCTAAAGCAGATGCTTAACTGACTGAGTCACCCAGGTACCCCTAAGGAGAATTTGCATTTTAATATTGAGTTTTTTCACCCATGAACATGGTATATCCTTCCTTTTTTTCTTTAATTTCTCTCAATAATGTTTTGTTTTTTCAGGGAGTATGAACATCTTTTATTAAGGTTATTTTTTGGTGTTTAATTCTTTAGTATTATAAATGTTATTGGCTTTTGAATTTATGTTATAGTTGTTTTTTGTGCTGGTATATTGAGTTTTGTGTATTGACCTTGCCAAATTCATGCATTAATTTTGTGCCTGTAGGGTCTTTGGATTTTCTACTAATACAGTCATTCCATGAATAGTTATTCTGTGAATAATCACAATTTTACTTTTTCCTTTTATTATCTTTATTTTTGAAAATTATTTATTCTTTATAATGTTGGCTGAAACCTACAGCATAAGTTGAATCGAGGTAGGGGTAACAAGCACCCTTTTTCTGATTGCAGTGGGGAAAGCTTTAACATTTTACCATTAAATGTGATGCTTGTGGTAGATTTTAAAATAACTACTCTACAACAAGTTAATGCAGTTGTCTCCTTTTTCTACAGTCTAAGGTTGATTTTTTAAAATATTTATTTATACTTTGAGAGAGAGACAGTGAGTGTGAGTTGAGGGAGGAAAAGGGGGAGAGAATCTCACATAGACCCCCTGGGGTGGATCTTGGGATCCTGAGATTATGACCTGAGCCAAAATCAAGAGATAGACACTTGACTGACTAAGCCACCCAAGTGACCCCAAGATTGATTGTTAAAAAATGGTCGCTATGGGTTCATTTTATCAAATACTTTTTTTGCATTTATGTTAAGAGGTGATAATGCTTGGAATAATTTGTCTGTTGGGAGTGATGAAACTCCTCTTAGAGGAAGGAGAAGAAAGTTAGCTTCTCCTGAAGGGTCATGGCCATCAATAGGGGCCCAGACATTGCAATTATAAATGATAAATTCTTGAGGCCACGAGTAACATGATGAAATATTTTAAATATTTATCTGTTTGTAATGTGTACTGGAAAGAGCAGAGGCTAGTGACAGATAGAGTAACAATAATCCAGACTTGTTAAATGAGGGCTAAGAATGCTAATGTGGTGAAGGAAAATTAAGGAAGTGAATCAGAAGAGGTTTTAGGAGGCATAAATATAATTGTTGTTATATGTATTAGAAAAAAGTATTCAAATTGATTCAAGACAAGTTTCCAGGGTCTGGATGTTGATGGTTTTCACAGACTGCAGTGGGAAACTGGGGAAAGAATTTTTTTTGGGTGGGAAAGAATAAATAATGACTTCAGTTTTGGGTGCTGGTAAGTGAGGCTTTCCCCCCATGGTAAGATGGTAAGCCATTTGTGTATAAGGGAGCTATCTTGGCTGCAAATCTCCAGTGTCTTATCACAATTCCAGACATGATAAGACTAATCTGGATAAAAATCATGGGACTCTAAGTGTTTGTTAGGTTGTTCAGTGATAATCTATGTGGGAAAAGTCAGAGTGAGATTTAGGTGGAAAATTAGGTTTAGAGATACTTATTCGGGAGATATATTGAGTCTCTGGTAGTTGAACTTCCTAAGAGATCAAACAGAGAGAAAGGACATCTTACAATCAATGAGAATTTTGAACGGTCCTCCTCTGTATGTCATAAAGCATTTTATGAACCTGGAAGTTGAAGCATATTGAAGTTGGAGGTTTAGGAGTAAAAATAAATGTCATTATGTAAGTAAGAAAGCAGCAACCTTCCAGATGAAGGAAATGACTATGTCTTAGACAAATTTTGACATCCAGACAGGTCTCCAGATAGTTTATGGCTTACTCTTGTGTGACACTTGTGTTCATTTGGATGCTGGTTGAAAGCTGTTTTCAAATTAAAGTTGAACTACAGATTTGTGCATGTACTTCATAACCGTATCCTTGATGACTCTAGCAAGTTGTCGTCTACTTGGTCCTCATGAACAAAAACGCAATTATTTTCATCCTCCAAACCATGGCTTTTGCAGAGATGAAGTATGTGTCAAACCACAACACCTGGTATCTACAGTTCCCCAGATTTACCAATGCTTTTTTAGCAGGCTCAGTGGTTTCCCAAATAGCATGCTGCCTCCAACCTTTTTTTAGTCTTAAAATATATGATATATGATGTGTTTTTCATTTTTGAATTCCTACTGGTTGAGAAGGTATTTCTTTTTTATAGATGAATTAATGACAGTACATATGATTAGATAGGGACTTTATAGCTCCTTTATATTATGTATTTCTTTTTATTTTAATGGCAGTTTGGAAAAATAACTGAAAGCATGAATTATTTCTGCTTAGATTTATGAGGATAAAGTCTTTATTATTTGGTTAATTTATTGAGATTGTTTAGTATTATGTTCTTGCTTAGTATCTTCAGAGCCAGAAAAGAGTCTGTAATTGTATTTAAACACTCTGAGCGGATGGAAACATATTTAGCCAGTTAGGATAAATTAATTTTCAAATTAAGTATTTCAGTAGGTGTTTGGGGTAACGAACTGAAGCACAGGTCAGAAATACTCCTTTGAAATGTATTTTCAGAATTGGCTGTTTTATATTGAGTGCACTATCAGAGAATACAGGTTATTTCTCATATGAAAAGTTAAGTTTTTTTTTTTATCTGTGCATATGGTTAGGTCACTGGTGAGGAAAAGGAAGAAAGGATTTTCATTACATGAATCTTGTGTTTCATATAGAGGATTGTACAAAATTCTAAAATCTTAAAATCTCTAAAAACTTAAATGAGTTAATGAAAGTGTTACTTTCTAATGAGGGAACAAGAAAACTTTTAAAACATTGGCTTTATTGTAGTATTGGGCAAGATTTCAGATGACCTCAGATTTGGAATATGTTTTCCTTTTCTTTCATTGGAGAAGGCTCTGAGATTATGCCTTTAATTTAGCAATAACTCGTTTTAGTTGAGTTAAGAGGAAAATACCAAAACTGTCTTGTTTCATTTGGCTTGCTTATGTATTTTCCACAAATAGAGATGCCATTGCACACAGAACGATACCATGATTATTTGTAAGAATCATTATAGCGGGGCACCTGGGTCGCTCAGTGGGTTAAGCAGCTGTATTCCGCTTGATCTCAGGGCCCAGGGATTGAGCCCCTGTGGGGCTCCCTGCTCAGCGGGTAGTCTGCTCCCTCTCACTCTCCCCCTCCCCCTGCTCCTGCTGTGTCTCTCTCTCAAGTAAATAAAAAAAGTCTAAAAAAAAAAAAAAGAATCATCATAGCATAATACACCTAAAATCATGCTTTTGCTGCTTATTAGTCAAGTTACTTAACATCTCTGTGTTTACACATCTGTAAAATGAGAACAGTAATACTGCCTGCCTCATAAGGGTGTGGGGAATATACAAGTAGAGTAGTTAGGACTTAGAACAGCTCCCTGCATGTGGAAGTCTGTGCATTTGCTGATGCTGCAACCACTCTTCCTCCTCCACCTCCTCCTCCTCTTCTAACCACTGAGAATTAGCACCAGTCTACTCAGACTACAATATGAATTCAGCCCTCTGGCCCGTAGCTTTCCCTCATTGTGTCTCCCAAGGTGTATTTAGCCACCTTTGGTCATAAAGTTAGAGAATTTAAAGATTCTGTTTTAAAAATCACATGTTTTTTGAATGATACCATATTTAAATTAAAAAGTAAACATATATTCCCCATGCATATTGGGGAAAAATACCAGTGAGCACTGAACCTGCTTACTCGCGATAATTATTTGGTAGTTTTCACTTGTGAACATTTCTTAAGTTTTAGAATGGAGATTAATCCATATTTATTTATAGGACTAATTCTAACTCAGTATTATACTTTTATGTATGTCACCAAATGGGATTTTAAGCCTCCATTTGGACTGTTTTTGTTTTGAATTCACTTTGATACTCCTTGGCTGCTGCTATTACTTTTCAAAATTATTTTAATTTTCTGGAGTATCTAAAAAAAAAGATAAACTTACTTATGTAACTTACATATACTTCAGGAATACTTCTGTAATCAGTTTTTAACTAGTGCTTGGCTTTGTGTGTGTGTATTCTGGGCATATTTTCATTGATTCATATTTGAATAATATTTTGAAATATTTCATGAATGAGGATTAGGAATGTTTGAAATATCTTAAATCATGGAACATAACAAAGTTTGTGAGAAAGGTCTTCTAAAGTCAGGTTTTCAGAGAATTAGTTTCTTTAAGTCACTTTAGTGTTCCTGATTGGATACACCTAATATAAATCCCTTTGTACCATAAGACAGCCTCCCTAAGACACAATCACACTTTTAGGATTGTTTTTATTATTTACTTACACCGAATTGTCTTTCTACATTATAGACTTTTTTCCATGTTAGAGCCCCTCTATAGGTTGTATGGGCTGGCCAGCGTCAATAGTCCAGTTCCTAGGATTTGTGTTTGTGTGTGTGTGAACCCACACTTAGTAAATTATACATGTTGTACATATATATATATACACGCACCCATATATATATATATATATATATGAATGTTCTGAGACTCAGGTTTAAATGTACTGATGACTTTGTGATATCCTTTCCCTGAAATGTCTCTTCTTCCTCACTTTTCAAGACTTAACTTTGTTTTACCTCCTCTGTGATGTCTAGGTGGGGTCCTTCAACTTCCCACTCTCCTTTTTCTTCCTCACCAGAGTCCTATGGTGTTATGGAGGGTCTGAGTTGATATAGGCTAGAGAATACGTATGGACTTTGGTCACAGTTATTTTTATTGTAAAATGTGGGTATTGAATTTTAGGTCATAATACTTTGTACGTGAATTTATTAAATAATACAAGCAGCTAATCAGTGTTAAACATATGATAAATAGTGGATGGTAGTAATTATTGTTTTACTTATACTTGTCTTGCCTTTGTTTGGGACCTTCTTTAAATCAGGTACTGTGGCATAGGATTTTTAATTGTCCTCAGTTCCTGGCATATAGGCAGTTCATGGATGGATTAACAGAATATATATGCCATGGAAGAAATAGCACAATTACAAATCAGCGGACCTTCATCACCAGCAATTACTTGGATTATATTTGCTTTGACTCCCAATAACCATATTTTTCCAGTGGTTAAAGGAGTCTTTGATCCTTGTAATCAAAAATCAACCTAATATATCATTTGTCATTCTCAACAAATAGTATTTTGATTTTCTGGTATTATTTAGTCACGAGAGAAGCATATGGTTATGTAATCCATTTGACGGTCTACTAATTTGCTCATCATTGAGAAATATTAATTGATAATGTATTTATTATGACAGCTTGCTATCTGTGGTGGGCCAGATTATGAGCTACGTATGGTAATGATTGTGATGTCTGAATGCACAAACTGGATTGATGAGTTCAGCCGGACAAAACTATTGTTCAGTAAGGCACTTGGCAATCCATAAGACATTCATTAAAAATTTCAAATAAATCCTCTTCTTTCTGTGTCATTATATCAGAATGTCAGTCAAACAAATCTATTAAGCTCTTTGATCCATCTTTCAAATTCTATTTTAAAATCCACCAATGTTACAGTTCTTCTGGGTGCAGATATTTGAAGAGATGGAACATAAAAGTACCCTAAAAATATCTCATCTGATGTTTTCTAATTATTGTTAAATATTTTGAGATCGCAGATTTCACTTAAATGTCAACTGTAATTAAGTGTGTGCCATTTGTGTTTCCACTCAGGTTTTGCAGTTTGATGGAATGTTTTCCCCCACAATTTAATAAATATTTGTTTTATTTCACATGAATTAATTCAAAACTGAGTAAGAGCCACATATTTTAATCAACTATTGTTGTGATGGACTAGAAAATAAATTTATTCCCTAAGCAAACTGTTTACTATGCATTTGAATGGGATTTATCTTGCTTAGTATTGGCAAGTTAAACATAGAAGCCAATAATTAATAAGAAAGCCAAATACGTATACTGCATACTGAATAAGGCAACGTATTTTTCTTGAATATATCATACATCTTTAGTGTATAAAATTTGTAATTACCCCATAATATATATGCCTCGCTATGTAGAGACAACACTCACTGAAGTGAAATAGTAGAGAAATTCCTAGGCTTATGTGAATTATGCATTCTTAACTGGTACCAACTATGTGTTGATGATGATTTTATTTTCAGTTGTTTTCAAAATTAGAAGCTTGCTTTTTAATGTCTAAATCACACAACCACATTATACTTGCCTGAAGTGTTAGTAAGGGAACTGGCACCCTGTTATCCCGTTCCTGCCAGCAGCCCCTTAGAAACTCCAGAGATTTTTAATATCTTCAGTATGATGGTTTAAAACACATCTCGATAGAAAGGACTGAAGGGAAGTTGTCAATGTTCTTCACGTGGAATTGCAAACGTGTGTGGCCAAGGCACTTCTGGTAGAATGTGGCGTTACGGGCCATCGTCTCCAGTACAAGTACAGATCATATGTGCTCACGTTTGTGTTGTAATCTAAATCACATAAATTAGACACATGAAGACAAAATTTAATCATCCTGTCAGTTCTTTGCAGTACAAATCAGATTTTTGACTGTGCAGTCCCGATAAGATGGCAATTACACTTGAATATGAGCATAACGTAAATTACTTTTTAAACCATTATATTGAGCACAATATATATAAAAGAGATGCTTAATTCATTTGCTATGGTTACTTTCTTTTAAAGGTTTATTTGTTCTCCGTAATGGAAGCTGAAAACAGATTAAAAGAGTAATTTCCATGTTGGTGTACTTTTGCTGTACGTCCTCCCTCTGAAAATGGGCTCTTTGTTCAGTGAACTCTGGTTCTTAAATGTTTGCTCGGGCTTTAGGCCATACCTTACTTCGAGTGAGACCTGAATTCGTAAAGTTTGCTCTTTCTGCATAAGAGTGAGAAATTCCTGCATAAGAATGAGAGAAACATAAAGCTGGAAATTTTTATAAGTGGAGAATTTTCAGTTGGCTTCTCTGTAACTAATAGAATGTCATAGAATTTTTGGTTATTTAGGACCTGAACTTCCCTGTCTCTTATTTCCATTAGCAGTTATGTCATTGAATTCTCTTAATGGAAGAACTGGAGACACTGTACTTTGAGAGCCTAGAGGTGTGATCCTGTTGTCTGTCCTAGGACCTTCCTATAAAAAACACACAACCTGGGCTGACTGTAGTTTTGAGGAGGTATAACTTGGATTTGAGTAGGTCATTGTTCTTTCTTCTCAGGAAAGTTTAAGTGGAAATAGTTTGGGTGCTTGACTATAAATTTGAGGAGTAGGTTTGGGACTGACATTTGTCGAATAAGTAATATGTGCCAGAGTGTCTGGTAAGTACGTGTGCATTCTCCTTTTCAGTGTTCATAGCTGCCCCCTTCAACGAGATTTTATTTATTTATTTGAGAGAAAGAATGTGCACACAATCACAAGCCAGGGCTTGTGGTGGGAAGGGGGAGAAGCAGACTCCCCACTGAGCAGGGAGCCCAACGGACATGAGGCACCATCCCAGGACCCTGGGATCATGACCTGTGCCAAAGGCAGATGCTGAACTGACGGAGCCATCCATGAGTCCCACGATGCAATATTAATAAATGAGGAATGGGGACATGCAAAGGTTAGCCAGCTTGCCCTGAGTCACATTATCGCCGAGTGTTAATGCTGGTGTTCCTTCTGTATTCACGCTCAGATCTGTTCCCGACATGAGAAAGCACACGGTCTTTCTCAGATGTAGCAGAACATGTCATTATTCATGTGAAATCCTGAAACTGTGGGTGTAGAAGAGTTCTTGGTGTTTGTCGTCACCTGAATTGCCTGATGCGTCAAAGGAACGGGCTGGAGCATTGTGCCTGAGTTTGTGTCTCAATGCTAGGAAGTAGGTGTGCGATCATAAAATAGATCCAGGAAATAATCTACCTTGACGTTTTTTGTATTTTCTTTTTTAGTTCATGAGATTTTTGCTATGATGGTTGTGTGTTATTAAGTTTAATGGAAATTGGATTACTTATTATAAAGATACTGCTTTCTCTGTGGACTCTACCTACCCTAGTTGAAGTGATCTGTTACAACTTGAAGAATTCATGAGAGACAAAGAATAATGATCACTCCTTAATTACAAATCATGAAAATGATATGTATTTCATATGTAGACATTATTTAGAATGTAGAACCATACTGCCCCAGTGGAAAAAACAAACTGTCTTTTCCTGTTTGTGGTGAGAGGCATCTCTCAAATGGGATATTCACGTAGACAGAAATTGTTGGCTACTTATGGCCCATGGTAAAGAAGACTATCTACAGACTAGTTTGCTTCTTTGTAGAAAATGATGTTTGTGCCGTGGAAATCCATGTGTCTTTTCTCAGCGGTGAGAAGCCTCATGCTGTACAAGCTCAGAAGCGATAAGCTAGGTGTCACCTGTCACCTAGCAACAAGCTCACTGCTTTGTGTCTTCAGCATCTCTTTTCATTTTAAGTCAAAATAGCTATGAAAACGTAGCACTTAGATATGCATTTATCTCCAGAAATATTTAGATTAACCTTCAAATATTTTTAGTTCCCAAGATAACTCACTGCAACAGACAAAACAGAAGTAACTTTAAATGAAAAAAAGGCGACTTATATATCAAAAACCTTGAAGCACGGCCAGGCCAAAGTGGGTCTGTTATATAATATCATCGACTTAAATTCACAAAGCCCACCTGTCGGATTCCCTAATCGCCTTTAAAAGTTATGTGAATATGTATATAAATCTTTATTACCTGACCTTTTTTTTTTAATCAGCCCTTGAAAACACAAGATCACAACTAATGAAGCAGTGGTTTGTGAAACAGTCTAGAAGACAGAATTCCAAATGGGATTGCTGTACCATTACCAGAATTCAGTTTACTTGAAACAGAGCCACTCAATTACCTTTGTGCAGAGAACGGAATACCCTGACTAGGCAGATGTCTATAAACACCTTTAAAAGCCGTCTCCCTGTCTCTGTTTAAGATACATAAAAGGGATTTTCAGAAGAACCAGCAACAAGCGTACTTATGGGTCCTGAAGTATATAGAGAATGTATCAAACACTCACCTTTCAAGATGGAGAGCATAACTGGTCATTTCAGATGTGTTGAAGAGCCCGCAACCTGTTAGTACTGGTAATGATCTAGTGCCCACACCCTCAAGTGCGACTCCTTCTTGTTAAGGTGGGTAGTGTCCCTGTGCCTCTGGCCAAGGTCAGTTCTGTTGTCCAGGGTACTTACTGTCTTTGAATTACAAAGGAAGCTTAGAATTCCTTTTAGGAAAACAAGTATTAGAAAGGAGTAGAATTTAGAAGATGAGTCTACTGCTACAGTTTCTCCAGACTCATCATTAAAACATGAGTATTTACTCATGGTCCTAGGCAGCAATGTTTTTGTTTAAAAATAAATCTGAACTTCTTTCTAAAATGTAGTATTTTGTGCCTTTTCTTATTTCTCATATTTTCTTGTGTTGAGATAAGTGACTGACCCTTTGCTTTTTCTTTACCTGACAATTGAGAATCATTTTTGGAGCCAGAAAAGTAAGCACCAAAACAGTGGCCTTTAAAACTTCTGTGCTGTGAGAAGATTCACTGGATAATTTTACAAACCTATTTGGCAAACTTAAGTAATCTTTTAATTAGGAAATGGATGAGATATTAACTGTTGTGGAAAGGTGCCATTTTCCTACTTTATATCATGGCTTGATTTTGGTGGGGA
Organism: Spilogale gracilis; assembly: GCA_004023965.1. Classification (NCBI taxonomy): domain Eukaryota; kingdom Metazoa; phylum Chordata; class Mammalia; order Carnivora; family Mephitidae; genus Spilogale; species Spilogale gracilis. Next base: position 40,684 of record PITA01003738.1, read on the forward strand.
TTTGGGGAACAACACAAAGGCCCCTTAGCATGAATAAAGTCGATGTTCATCTGTCTATTTTGTGGTCTCAATTCTGGGAAATCCTGTTGTTTTATTGCTTAATATCTGGACCACCGATTAAAGACTGAGAATTCCTTTGTGAATGACCACACAGATCGGTGGCTAGACATGACTTCTGTTAGGGTAATCGGGGCAGGTGTTAGTGTTACCACTGCTTCTGTGGAGAAGGACGTTGGCACGCAGCTCCAATGAATTGTTTCAGGTCAAATGGCCAGTGGGAGAGAGCGGTGAGACCGGGGATCGGCCTTCTCAGCTCTAAACTGTGTCTTCATTTGCTGTCACATGTGCTACTTAAAGTATTGGGGTGCTCGAGGGGAGCTACAGATCATGAAATGAGCTTGAGCACTCTTTGAGGAGCGTGAATTAAACGGAAAACAAAAGTCAGCATTATACTGGGCTCTGCCGTGGTTTAAAGGACACAGAGGGATGCATGGAAGTTGTAGGAAGCTGTGAGACAAACCACAAAGCCATGCTCAGATGTGGAACGAAGGGGTTTTAGAAGGACCCTGACATTATCTAACTAGTTACCTTGGGTATGAGATTAATCTCTGATCATCACTGTCAAATGGGTCTTAAAATAGTTCATGTACTAAAGTCCCAGAACTGCTTTCAGTACAAATTATATCACTAGGCTACTCGGTAAATCCCCAAATGCTGTCAGATTCTGGGATATTATGTTAGGTGTGGTTCGCATCATTTAATGTTTTGGCCAGCAGATTCTTTTTATCGAAAAATTAGATAATGGGGGAACTAGTTATGTGGATAAGAAAAATATGCATGGTTGACAGAAACATGAGCTTATTTGGTTTTTCTTCTGTTTGCCATTACTAGCTTCATTTACTCATTTGACACACATTTATTGATCCCCCTGAAATGTGTGAGGTGATGTGCTGTGTTTCAGGAAATAAAGATGAGAATGGCACTGTGCTGGCATGGGCTTCTGTTTCTGTAGGCAGTATAAATTGGTATGGTCTGTTTAAAAAGATATTTTGAAAAACCAGAAAAAAAGTTCCTGTTATTTTGATGCAGTAATTGCACTTCTGTAGCTGTGTTCTAAGGCAGTGATTAAAGGTGCAGACTTGGAGCAGCTAAGTATAGTAGATGAGGGTCCCACCTGGGGGGGAGCCGTGGTGAAGATCTGCCTTCCCTCCTGATTGGAGTCTGTCTGTGTCTGCCCAGTGCTTTCTGGTTGTGCAAAGATGTCATCCGGGAGGGCAGAGGCCCCTAGGGTTACAAGATTTACATAGAAGGATGTTTAAATGTTATCAGTAGTAGCACAAAATCATAACTTACTACATAAAAATCACGAGTAAGTGTATCCGTACAGTGGAGTGTTACGAATTTTGGATTAGGAATTAGGAAGTTGAGTATCGTGTGAAAATGGCCACGATATATCAAAGTGTGTGTATGTAGGGGGGAAACTTACAAAACTGGAATGTAAGATTGAAGCCAGTTTTTGATGTACGTAATACATTCTGCTCAGTTGCAACTGATTGATTTAGATATGTTTTGAAGACTAGAAAGACATGTTTGACAAGAACATGGTGTTTTAGATGACTTTGTAATTCTTTCAAGGGATACTATGTTTTGATTTCATAATGTAAAATAGAAGAATTACACTTGAATTTCCAGAGAATATTTCTCATTTGCCACTGTAATATTAAAGTATTACTGGGGTACCTGGGGGGCTCAGTCATTAAGCATCTGCCTTCGGCTTAGGTCACAATCCCAGTCGAGCCCCACATCGGGCTCCCTGCTTGGCAGGATGCCTGCTTCTCCCTTTCTCCACTCTCCCTGTTTCTGTTCCCTCTCTCACTTTGTCTCTCTCTGTTAAATGAATAAATAAAATCTTTAAAAAATTATTAAAATGTTACACTTACATTATATTGCTTTTTGGTAGTATTTCTAGTAGTAAAAGCTGTAGTATATATTAGATGCATTTTGAGATACAAATGTATGTGTGTATATATATATATATATAGAGAGAGAGAGAGAGAGAGAGAGAGCGCGCGCGAGAGAGAGAGAGAGCGCGCGAGAGAGAGATGGAGAGGAAGAAGGAAGGGGCAAAGGGGAAGATAGAGAGAGAAAAGGAGAAATTGGTTAATTGATTAAAACTGGAATAAAGTTAAAGACTGCTCCCCTTTATAGATCAAGCCCGTGGAACTTGTGACTCGCACTGTGTTCCATTTAAGGCCATATGAGTGAGAGAACACTTTTTTTTTTTTTATGATTTTATTTATTTAATAAATAAATGTGGGGCTCGATCCCAGGTCTCCGGGATCATGACCTGAGCCTAAGGCAGTCGCTTAACCAACTGAGCCACTCAGGCACCGAGAACCCTTTTTCTGTTCAAATGCATGGAGACCAACGCAGAGGAAATCTGTCCTGTTGCTACAGCGGGGAGCCACCTGCACGAGCCACCAGCAGAGTGGGCGCTACTAAGAGCACCAAGGCGTGTCCCCTCTTGAGTGTAATTCCGAATGAAAAAGCATAATCAATTATGCCTACTAAGCTAGCTTAACTGAATGCCAAAGAAAATTTGCCTCATGAAAAGAGAATTCTAAAGCAAGTTACATAATATGCTGAATGAAAATCAACAGGACTTTCAAGATACTTCCAAATGGGGCAAATGGTTTATTGTAATCAGAACTCTCTAATCCAGCAATATTTAATTATATTTGGTGAGATCCAAATGGTCCTGGGAGTATGGAAGCTTTTGAGATTAATTTTTGGGGCCACCTGAGTGGCCCAGTCAGTTAAGCATTTGACTGGACTCTTGGTTTATGTAGGCTCAGGTCATAATCTCAAGGTCATGGGTTTGAGTCCCAGGTGATGGGCTCTGTACTCAGCAAGGAGTCTGCTTGGGAATTCTCTCCCTCTGTTCCTCTCCTCTGCAAGCTCTCTCTCTCTTTTTCTCTCTTTCTCTCTCAAATAAATAAATCTTAAAAAAAATTAAAAATTACTTGGATATTTATTGATCCACATGGAGACACCAAAAAGTATTCATATTAATTATGCTGGATATTTGTATCAGCTGTAAAGAGGGAGATAAAAAGATTATTTCCTCTGCAAAACAGCATTACTTTAAAAATCCCTTGGTTGCTAAGAATAAGGGAGCCAAGTGCTCCAGTGGGAATATTTGTAACTTTCATATATTAAATTTGCTTTTAAACCAGTTTCTGCCATTTCCTCCTGGTTTTTGTCTCTCTGGTATCTCCCTTTCTTTTTCTTCTCTCCCTTGACTCTTTTTATCCAGATCTTCATTGTCTTGTGCTTAGGAGCTGTCCTAGTTAGAGATCGTACTTTTATTCCCTTATTTGTCCACTTTGCCCTTTAGTGGATGGTAAAGAGCAAGCAAAAAAACAAACAACTTATGAAAAAAATATTCTTTGGCTGTTGCTTTTATTATGTCATTCTGCTAATCAAGAACTTTTAAAGAATTGCAGAATTAAGTTGTTCACCCCCCAATGGAAGAATGTCATCAACATGTGGAACTTTTTCTCATAAAAGTTTTTGTGTACGTTTCTTGCAGGACCAATGTGACTCTAGAGACAAATGGATGAATGAATATCCATATGAAGAGGAAAACAATAAAGGTCAGTTAGTCAAATTTTATATAATTGCATTGAAAATCTCAGGTTGAACATGACTTTGGGGCTGTTATTCTCACTAGAGCACTTCTGTGTCTGGATATGGGACAGAGATCAATACTTTAATACATACATCTGTCTGTAAAATGTAATTTAAAAATTTTAAACTCTTAAATATGAAGACATTTGTAAGGAAGCAATCTTTTTTTTGGTACAAATCTAGCTGTCATTGGTTTCTAAGACTTAGGCTGGAATTAAAGAATCAGCTTATTGATGAATATTGAGAACTGGAAGACCACTGGGTACAACTGATCTCTGGGACAAAGAAAAACAAAAGAAGCCAGATTTTGTGTAAATGTATGTTAGTTCCTACAAATGTAATTCAGATACCAGCACCACATGGCACAGGATTGTGGTCAGATGCTGTCTTCTTTGCACCAGCTGGGTCAGCTTTCCTCAGAGGAGCGGGATGACTTTGAAGGGCTTTTCACTTTGGTTTTTCACAGTTACCACTCTAAATTAGAAGGGAAAAAAATCTAGGGAATTTCAACAGTTATCAAATGCTGGCTATCACTTTATATGTGGCAGTTATTTGAGCTTTTCTCCTACTCTCTACTGGTTATGATATAAAAATCATAGGCAATATAAAGAGAATTACAATATGTTAAACTATCTCTCTTTCCTAAGATTTTCACACTTAACAGGTCTGGTTCGCATACGTGTGCCTCGTAACACTTGGGGAGCTGCGCGACACCTGCCATTTCGTATTTTCCTTCCCGCACTGCTTCTGCTACTGTAAAGTAAATGTACATCATGCTGTGTCTTTTTTTGCCAGCCTACCTTCGCAGTTGCTTCCAGATAGAAATACTAGAAAGGAGCAATTTTAGCAATGGTGAGGGAAGAAGGCAATGTTAAATGAAAGCTATAACCTGGAAAACTATCTGGGAGATTTTCATACCTCTAGAGGGTGCGTTGATTCACACATACTACAAGGGAGACTTGTGGGTATATGGTAATGTTCTTTTTCTTGACCCCAGTGTTACCTATCTGGGAGAATTTACTTGGTGAAAATTAATTTTATTGTGTATTTTCTTTTTAAAGATTTTATTTATTTGAGAAAGAAAGAAAGCATGTGAGAATGAAAGAGGGAGAGAGCTCACTTTCATGAGCATGGGGAGGGGCAGAGGGAGAAGCAGGCTCCCCGTTGAGAAGGGAGCCCAGTGCAGGACTCAGTCCCAGAACCCTGGGATCATGACCTGGGTCGAAGAAGGACACTTAACCGAGTCACCCAGGTGCCCCTATACTGTGTATCTTTATGGGGAACAGTGAGGTGCTATTGAGCTGGCTTTGGGTGGTGGGGTGGGGAGGTCCAGTTTGTAATGCTTGTCAGTGCCCAATGTATAAATATTCTCATCGTGGTTGGTTTCAGTGATTTAACAACTAGCTTGGTATCTAACAGTTGGCACTCATGAGCTGGGGATGAGCTAGCACCAGCACGCCACTGATAATTTCATTCATAAAGTAAAGTTAAATGATATTATGGACTTCCTCAGGAAAGGTAATAAATTTAAATTTTCCTGCAAATTCCCCTATGCAAATATGGAAACCTTCACTCATTGTCATGCAAAATGTTTGTGCCTTAAATATGGTGTTGGTGTAGTATTTATGTTTTCATTCAATTGTTATTAAATTTCTATGTTTGAGTGGATCAGTATTAACTTTGTGAATTTATTCATTTTGACAATGTCATTGTTCTGTAACTAATTTTATGACATCTGAAGATGATGGCAAAGAGAGTCATTGTGTTACTGCTTACCCTGAGGAAAAACTCTGAAAATATTATCTTGATTGGCTATAATATATGTGATTCATTTTAAATGATTGTGCCTCCTAGCTTATAAAAGTCTTAGAAGTCTGTATGGAGGAAGGAACAGTGAGTATTTCACTTCATGTGTTTGTCCAGAAGAATTCTTTTTTTTCTTATTGCTGTTTTTCATTTTTTGGTCTGTATTTTCAGTTACAGATGCCTTAGAACAGAAAATACTTTGGTGCTTCTTTTTGAGCCTGCTTGAATCAGATGCTGTTAGTTTTAACAATGTCTGATTCAGGGAGAAAATTGCAGAGGTTGAAAATTTATCTTTTCTGTATTTCAAGTATATCGACAAGGTCACTTTTAAGACGGAGTTTTAGAATGCAAGCAGTGGAAGCATCCTTTCCACTGTCCACATAACTGAAAACATGTTTGAATATCACTTTTAAGACTATTTAGTATGTTTCCAGTTTGCCACTGGTGATAAAATCTTGCCAAGAGCCACAGAATATCATGCTGTGTCTTTCTGCTTGGGTTTGAATATTTAAACAACCTAAATAGCATTTGCAGAATTCCTTTTGTGGCCTCACCAAATGTCTCACTTCCAGGAGCAGTCTTCATCTTCTCTTTGAAAATAGCTATATTTGCATGAAGTCCTTGCCTTTACTCAAGTTTTAAGTTCTTTTATTCAATTTCATTAACTTGATTTTGTCCCCTTACAATCTGCCCATAGAAAACATTAAGTAAATTCAGAAAGGATCCCTGGTGCCTGGGTGGCTCAGTGGGTTAAAGCCTCTGCCTTCGGCTCAGGTCATGATCTCGGGGTCCTGGGATCGAGGCCCGCATCAGGTTCTCTGCTCATCAAGGAGCCTGCTTCCTCCTCTCTCTCTCTGCTTGCCTCTCTGTCTGCTTGTGATCTCTCTCTCTCTCTCTATGTCAAATAAATAAATAAAATCTTAAAAAAAAAAACAGAAAGAAAATATCCCATTTTCCATTATTTTCTGGTCCCAAATATTGGCATAAAATATGGCATACATGCTCTCGAATGTGTTTCAGCAGTCGCTGCCCTCATGAATGAGGTGGCTTGTTCGAGGACCGGCTCCACAAACCTGGCTTTGCTCCGTCTGTTTTCCAGCCGCTCCAGGGGATGTTTACCAAGCGCTTTTCAGCTGCTGGTTTAGAGCAGGTGTCCAAAACATACGCATGCATATACATTAGTCTGGCTTACCAGAGTTCTCATTCAAACTTCTCCTCTGTGACTACCTCTGATGAACAGCTGCTTACACCATCCAGCATTAGCCGTGGATGACTTTTACTTCTTGTATTTGGAAACCATGAGGACAATAACAAGCCTTGTTGAGAAAGCTTTAATTTCCTATCAAAAAAGAGTTTATAGCATGGTGATGGGCATATATAGAGTGGTTGCTTTAAAGTTCTTTTCTGGGGCGGCTGGGTGGCTCATTTCATTAAGTGACTGCCTTCGGCTCAGGTCATAATCCCAGAGTTCCAGGATGGAGCCCTGCATCTGGCTCCCGGCTCGGCAGGAAGCCTGCTTCTCCCTCTCTCACTGCCCCTGCTTGTGTTCCCTCTCTTGCTATGTTTTTCTCTGTCAAATAAATAAAATCTTAAAAACAACAACAACAACAACAGCAGCAAACCCCACAAAGTTCTTTTCCATGAAGGCCCAGGGCTCTTTGTTCACACAGGATAGAAATAATTGCAGCAACCTAGCCTTTCTTCCATTTTGAACTAAGTAGGCAGAGTTGCTCGGAAAACTCCAGGGTAATGCAAGTAAAACACGGTCAGTGCTGAGCTATTATGCTTTTATGTAAAGTAGTTGCTTGGACAGTAAACATGGACTAGAACAAACAAACAAACAGAAAGACCCAGAAAAACAAGTTGTGGCTCTGTAATGATTTGTCTGGATGATCATGGACCAGTGACTTTTCTGAATTTTAATTTTCTCAACTGCATAGTGGAACTAGTAACACTCGTCCTACCTGTGTCAAGAGTTGTTATGGGGGAAAGGAAGTATGATGTATTTATGAACTATTATTTTTATAGCGTAAGAGAGAGATTTGTGACTTTGTTGTATGACTTCATATCATAAAGTTAAACATTTTCTCAATTGGAAGCACCCTCAAAGGTCCCTAATTCTAACTTGTGCTTAGCATATGGAAACCTTCTAGAAGAGTTGCTTGGTTTCATCAGCCTTACATTGAATCCTCTTTGGAATTTCCTACTGTATGTGGAAATTCACCCCATTGTCAAGCATATACAATTATATTACAAGTTTGTCCTCATGTTGAGCCAAATCGGTAGAAGTGATAATGCTGGAAACTAGCAGGTATATCACATATTTATTAAAATATCATCCTGAATTAGGTCACTCTTCCATCAAGTCATTTCACCTTTGGGTGTCTAGTTTCTCTTATCTGGGAAATGAGAACAAAATGATATACAGGGATCTGAGAAATATTGTGCAATTATGGAAGTAGAATAATGGCTTTATTATTTGAAAAGATGATGTGTTTCTCATTTTTAAAAACATTAAAGCATGCACCACCACTAGCCCACCTCACACCTTTTAATATTCGGTGAATATTATTTACAATGTTTCTCTGTGCATATATACAAGAAAATAAGGTGGTTTTACAGAAAAAATGATCATGTTTCTACTTTGTATTTCTAATGAAGAGTTATTTTTTTCATTTTGCTTCCAATATGTGGAAGATATAGAAAGTGGATTTAAACTGAAGAAATTTATTAGTTTCAAATTAATGTCCTTTCACCAATGTGATGCTATTACTTGACAAACAAACAAAAAAAGAGACTCCTAAATATAGAGAACAAACCGGTGCTTGCAAGAAGGAAGGTTTCTGGGAGGATGGATGAAGTAGATGAGGGGCATTAAGAGGTACAAACTTTCAGTGATAAAATACCAAGGTCCCAGAGGTGGAACGTGTAGCACAGGGAATATAGTCAGTAATACTCCAATAACGTTGTATAGTGACAAATGGTGACTTTGCGTTTTGTGGTGAGCAATGAGTCAAGAATGAATTGTTGAATCACTATGTGGTCTGCCTGAAACTAATATAACATTGTCTATCAACCATATTTCAATTAAAGACTTAAGTGGGAAAAAAAACTCCTTTGAGTTCTAGTAATTAATAACAAATGAGTTTAACTTCAAAACAGCATCTTTTCACTTTTTGCTATGAAAGATGGGAGGCAGAGGCGCTTGGGTAGCTCAGTCACTGAGTGTCTACCTTTGGCTCAGGTCATGATCCCAGAGTCCTGGGATCAAGCCCTGCATGTGGGGCTCTCTGCTCAGCAGGAAGTCTGCTTCTCCTTCTCTGACTCCCCCTGCTTATGTTCCCTCTCTAGCTGTGTCTCTTCTGTCAAGTTAATAAAAACAATTTTTTAAAAAAGGGGGAAATTGATGACATTTCTTTCTAAATTCCTTCCCCTCCCTTCTTGTTTTATCATCCTTTTAAGATTAAGGTTATTACCAGCGATTTCTTTATTATTTGTAATTATGAACCATAATTGTCAAAGCTTTAGTTTGATAACAAAATTTAATCTTAATTTTTATTTTTCTGAACAGTGTGGAACCACTGCTTTACTGCGATCTGGCATTTGGTGTCACTGTGAAAACTGAAGCAAACTCATTTCGTTTTTCTTCTTCTTTTTTCCTTTTTTTTTTTTTTTTTAAGATTTTATTTATTTGACAGAAACACAGCTAGAGAGAGAATGCAACAGGGGAAGTGAGAGAGGGAGAAGCAGGCTTCCCACTGAGCAGGGAGCCCAATACGGGGCTGGATCCTGGGACTCTGGGATCATGACCTGAGCCGAAGGCAGTTGCTTAATCAACTGAGCCACCCAGGTACCCCAATTACTTTTTCTTGTTTATGCTTTTTGTTCAGATGCCCATAGACAATTTTTAATTTGCTAGAAAGTTCAGTAACTTCATTGATTATTTCTTGGTTTTTATGATTCTATATTGGTTTTTCCTGGATCCTATCATTAAACTCTGAGAAGTAGAGTCTGTATTTATGTGTTCAGATTTTTAAGTCATATTTAAAGTATATTTTCTTTTTGTTCTCTTCTTTAGTAACCCTGAGAATATATGTAATATTTCTTCTTGGTTTTGCATCTGTGGTCTTCATCTTCAACTTTTTGTTTTCACTTACTGTGTTTTTCCAGTAAGCATTTTTGCTTACTATGTTTTCAGTCAAATTCTGCATTATTTTTTGGATCCCCAAGTGGCTTTTTAAAAAAAATTTTTTTTAAATTTATTTGACAGAGAGAAACACAGCCAGAGAGGGAATACAAGGAGGGGGAATGAGAGAGGGAGAAGCAGGCTACCCACTGAGCAGGGAGCCTGATGTGGGGCTTGATCCTGGGTCTCTGGGATTGTGACCTGAGTTGAAGGCAGTCGCCCAACCAACTGAGCCACCCAGGCACCCCCTCAAGTCGCTTTTTAAACAGTATTTTCGTAGTATTTCAGAGCTCTGTCAGCTTATTTTCATCCGTCTCAGTTAACTTGTCTTTTATCATTTGAACCCTTGCACTTCTTCCTTGAGTGTTTTTGTTTTGCAGAAAGGCCCTTTTGTTAATTTTTTTTTTTTTTTTTTCCCAGTTTGTGAAGTGTTATCTGCCCAAATTCTTCATGTGTCTCCTTGGGTCATTCCTTCTGGTATGTTTGTTTCTCACTGGCCATTACTTAAATTTCTCTGGGTATTTGCTGCTTTACTGCACAGTCCTCTTGTGGCTGTGGTTCTTCCCCATCTTTGAATGGGGCCAGGATTGGCCAGTATTCCAGGGAGTGTTGTGGGCAGGGGCACCATGAGTTGAGGTATGAGCTAGATGAGTCCAAATCTTTTACTTTAATTATTTCAGATGCTCTCTAAATAAAGCTGTCATTTTCTGAGTCTTCCTTGCTTCCATTATACAGCAGAGGGCTCTTGAGATAAAGTCTTTTGACTCCCTTCCCATCTCGGGTGGAAACCCGTTGACAACCCAGCTGAACTCTAAAAATGCCATGTCCCCTATGCTCACTCTTTTAGTGGTACTGTCTCTGCTTTCACTGGGTAGGCCTTTCATAACTGTGATTATTACTTTTCGGAAATTCTGTGTTTTGCTTAAGGTCTGAGGAGGTACATGTCAGCTCTCAGCGGCCTTCCGGATTTCACAGTCTTTGATGGGTGTGTTTTATTTGGCTGTCTGGGTTTCTGACTGTTTTTGCTTTCACAGAAGATGAAGGTTTTTTGTTTTGTTTTGTTTTTGTTTTTCTCCTCCTCCCTTTTTGCGTTTTCTAAGTTTGCTCTGAAAGTTTTCAATGAGTTTTGAAGGAAGGGCATTTAAAGTTCCGAGACATTGCCTTTTCCAATACGTGAAATTTTAGATACACTGAAGGGACCCGTCCAGACTATCGAGACTGCTGTGGGAAGACGAGCTGGGCTTTGTACTCGGGCCTCCTGGTTTTTAATCTTGGCCTTCCCGGGGCTCCACCTTCACCCGGCTTCTGTATCTCATTGTCATGTCTGCCATGTGGAAACAATGATGATGATGCCTGCTCTGTAAAAATTCTTGTGAAGGTTAAATGAGGAAAAAAAGGCTAAAACATTTGCATATTGCCTGGCAGTCGCTAAGTGCTCACTAAGATAGCCATTTTTATTATTTTAAGCCGTGTTAATTAAGTTCAGAATGTAGTCAGTGTTGCTTTAGGAAAATTTGCTATTCAGACGGGCATTTGTACATGTTTTTTTTTCCCTTTGACTGAAGGTAGGCTGGGATGTACCAGCGTACCAGGGGGTACTGGGTGTCTTACTTAAAATGCTAGCTTCTGGATTTAGGGATTATCTGTTCCTTTGTGTTGATAAGGAATAGATACATCAGACTTTCAATCTGAGGAAATAAAACTATTAAAGACACTGGATCTGCTGTGAGAGTTGGTTCACGTATAGAATGTCAACACCTCTCATTAACCAGAGTTCTCCAGAGAAACAGAACCAACAGGAGTATATATATCCTGTATGACATATATGATGTATTAAAAGGAATCGGCTCATATGATTATGGAGATTGCGAAGTTCCATGATCAGCCATCTACAAACTGGAGAACCAGGAAATCCAGTGGTGCAATTTTGGTCCAAGTTCAAAGACTTGAGAACCAGGGAGCTGATGGTGTAAATCCAAATCCAAGGACAGGAGAAGACTATTGTCCCAGTTTAAGCCAGCAAGGACTGGCTCCTCCCTTCCTTCACTTTTTGTTCTATTTCAGTCCTCAATGGATTGGGTGATACCCACCTGCTTTGGGGGGGGGGGCAGTGTACTTACTGAGTCCCCCAGTTCAAAGGCTGATCTCATCCAGAGACACCCTTACAGACACACCAAAAAATAATGTTTAACGTGGGCATTCTCTGGCTCAGTGAGGTTGACACAAAATTATTCATCACACCTACACTGTAGTGTGATGAATCCAGCAATCTTATATTTAGGATTTATAATTTGTTAGACACAGGCTACAAAGACAAATTAAATTTAGATCCTGACCTCAAGTCTTCATCATCTCAGGAACAGGCAAAATAAGTTACTAATTTATGTGGTTAATACTATAATATATTTAATGAACCCGAGAGAGTTAGCGTGGGCCACGGTCAGCTTCACATATATAGGGACATTTGACCTGGGCCTTGAATGATCATGTCATGTTGACTAAAGAGATAGGAGCGAACGGGAAAAGTAACGATCTTTTGTTTAAAAAAATCTTAGTTAAATATTTTCTTTTCTTTGGCTGAGCATTAAAGTGCTCTGTAAAATTGCCTCTTGGAGTTAATGGTAAATGTGATATTCATGGCTGATATTAATTAACTATTTCAGCCAGAATCTAATGAGGCTCATTCATGTGTCCAAATGATTCTCTCTCTCCTCCTCTCCTCAGTCTCTCTTGCTCACATGTTTTCAGACTTTCTCTTCCTTGCTCACACATTTCCCTTCTCTGGACATTTGATTATAGGAGTTCTTCCGCTAAGCTTTGTGCCTTTCTATTTAGAGTACATTATCAAAGTCATTTATATAATATATTTTACCAGAAAATTTCAGGAGTGATCATAAAAATGATACGAGCACCTTTTAAACATGACCATTTTAGTTAAGCAATGTTGATTTAATGAGAATATTATAGTGTTAAAGCAACATAGTAATTGATTATTAGAAGCATTTATGGAAGTATAATATCTATATGGTTAATTTCATATTATCAACATCTGTACATTAAAAAAAATAGTAACCTCCTTTCCCTCTCCCAAGCTGACTTTGCTAATAATTACCTCCCTACTATTCTCTAAAGGGATTTTTAATAAAATCATGAATAATTATTGACTCATCAATGTGTGGACTTTTTTATCTTATTCATAATTTAGTCCTTCAGTATACCTTACGGCCTAATAGAAGTAGGACTCACAAATATTCCAAGTGAAGAATCAATTATTAACCTTCAACATGCTTTGGTTTTCAGTACTGGTTTTGGTACCAAATTCTGTATCAGTCATGGGTTTGATGAGAGAAATTGAACCATGGGGATGGTAGAGAAGACGGGATTTATTATCAGGACTTGGCCTCATCCAGTTGTAGGAGCTAGTAAAGTAAGTTACGTGTGGCCATTGCTTCTGTGTATTTGGTGTCAGACCTGAAGTCAGCAGGGCGGGAAGGAAGGATTAGCAGGAAGTTCAGGAGAGCAAGGACACACTTGACACTATAAGGATGAACCGATCTCTATGCAGATTCTTTGTTGCTGACTAGCTCCCAGTCTTGGGGATACTGAGGACTGGAGGAAAAGCCGGCCCTCCTCCCTGCATTAAACACATCATGGCCCGGGAAGCAGATGAGCTGCTGGAGCGGTCCTGTGGAGCTGCCGTCAGGGGGTCATCTTGTCCCGGTCTCAACAAGGTACACCAGCTCCCCGGTGGTGACAGTGTGTGTGAGCTGTGCCGGCATTTGGAGCTCTGCGCTGACCTTCTGAGTATGAAACAGATGTGACTGCTGTTCCACTTCTTCTGCATCTTCCCAGAATGCACCTCATCACCCAGGGACTGAGGGATAATGTGGGGAAGGCGGGGCTGCGAGATGCACATTGAGCTCAGCTAAGTTGGGACAGTTCCTAGTCCCCGATCCCATATTTCTGGCTCTCCCTTCTCACCTGCAGCTCTCCTACCTCACCCTGCCCTCTACTTGAGTCTCACTGATCATATACCTTTTGAGCTCTGCACTCTTTCTTGATCCTACCAGTCCTAGTCTGCGGACCCGAAGCCCCGTGCGTGGGACCCAGCCTTGTCGTGGAGATGAAGACCCACACAGAGAAGGCTCCTCTGCTCTGGAAAACCACCTGCCTGGGTTCACCGTTCTCCAGGTCTGCCCTCTGTTGAAAAACTGCGGGATCATATGCGGCTTTGTGGGGTCCTGGACGCAGTTGTTGGTGTCCCTGGTGGCAGAGACTCTATTAGGCTTTGACCATCCGTCCATGATGCCATATGTTAATTGGGCTCAGTTAGGGCCACGTGGCTTCAGGGAGCTGCAGTTGAGGACACAGGAAGGACAAAACAAAGCACAAGGAACAGGGAGATTCTGATTTGGTGGAATCATGTGAGTTGTCTTGACATTGGGGGCTTATCCAAGCAGTGAAAGTTGGAGCAGGATCGTGAGCGTGAGTGATATGAAGAGTCGGTATTCAGTGTGTGAATGAAAACTCTCAGGTAGAGCAGTAGGCTAGAGGCTAGGTAGGCAGGCAACAGCTGGAGGTCAGCAGCTCTGGGGATGGTTAATAAGGAGGTGGGTGCCCAGGCAGACTGGGGTTCATGAACTGTAGGCACTGATACAGAGGGGGGGCCCTGTGGGTCGCTGAGGGCAAAGGGCTACCCCGTGGCACTTCCCAAGTAGAAGCACGCTGGCTCTAGGAAGGTGGTGGCCTGGGCAGCTTCTCTGCAGCATGTCTGGCTGGCATGGCAGGTGGTGTTCATCTCACATGTCAGCTCTCATATCTTTGGCTGGGGTGGGTGGGGTGCGTTCCTGGAGGTCTTTGTTAAGCCCTGGTACGGGGCTAGTGAATCTTGTATGAGGGGACTTCCTGGGGACAAAGATGAAGGAGCAGGTGATGAGGTGAGTGAAGGCAGAGAACTAGCCTCTTACTGGAGTCAGAAGAAGAAAAGCTTTTGAAAACAACCTAGCTTAAATCCTAGAATTTCATCTAGAAACCCAGGAACCCCATCTGTAACCCCAAATTAGACCCGAATTTGCGATGTAAATTCAGATGTAGAATTCGAGTCAGAGACTAGGAACAATTAGGTTACTGAAATAAGATCAGGTACTTGTGGAACAGACCAGTTTATATTTACACATTTATGCTTTGTATGTGTGTATGTGTGTGAGCGAGGGAGAGAAAGTGGGCGGGGGAGGGAGACATTGCTTCTAGTTTATGAGTAAACACTTGCTAGATTTTTCTGAGTTTTAATCAAAGATTTTAATGTAATCATCCAGTTACTTTTAAAGTGAGTCGCAAATATAATCCCCATTCTGTAACCTTCAGGATCCTTTGAATTGAGACACCTTACCTGGTTATTTCCTTTGTCAATTCCACTCTTGCCAGTGGGTGACAGCTTCTCCTGGGGATTAATGTTGCCAAACTGTAGGTACAAAGGACAGAAAATGTTACCTGTAGAATGTAATTAATGCTTGTCAATTCCTCTCTTCTCCATGATACACTGTTTCTAAAGAGGAGAAAACAGTGGGAAGAGGTGGGAGTGTGTCTGCTGGTCAGATTTTGTTGTTTCTGTCCGTGACAACCTTTAATCAGCCTCTGGAATACCGAGGCACTTGTGTAAGGTTGCACAGCGATCAGTAGCAAAGGTGCATCCATTTACTCTCTGTTTTGTGACATTTATTTGTATGTCATTTCTGAAAGTGCCACTTAGAGTGGAAGGCCCTAGTAGAGAAATGATCGCGGAGAGGGCTGTTGGGAAAGAGTGGATGGAAGGGAGGCTGACTACAGGTGGAGGATGGTAAGCAACATCTTCTTTCCAAGCAGTTAAATGATGGATTTATACTTCTAAGTTCTTCTGGTTCCAAACCACGACTTAAATGCATCTTAAATGCCCACTTGTCTAACTTGATAATCACTACAACTCCACTTTACCTCTCATCTCTCCCCAGAGGGTTTGTAGAAAACTGGGGTAGCAGACATCCAGAGGTAGAGCTAGCATGCACTTGACAGTTCTGTGATCCACCTGTAGCTAGCTTGGTGCAGATAATTGTCCAGGGGAGGCAAAAGAGCGAAAAGGCTGTGAGATTTCTGTGTTGCAGCTAAGAGTGAGATAGATTCCTTTTCCCAAGTTCTAATCAATTCTACAAAAGCCGCTTATTTTTTGTTCCGTCAGAAACAATGCATGTTGTTGTAATGCAAGAACTTAATTATAGTGGAAAAATCCCTAATGCTTTCTGAGTGAGAAATTGAATATCAGTCGTACTTTGCCTTTAACTGTGAGACTGAGATACTGCGAAAGCCCTAGCAGTTGCTTTTTCCACGTGGAAACCTGTTGGCTGGGTAAGAGTGCAGACTGGGTGGGACCAGTGGGCTAACTTATCGTCATCGTCCTTCTTTTTATGTCTGCTCAGTCTTGTTAAGTAGTCCAGGATGCGTGGCTGTACTTCAAGGAGATGATGCTGTTGTTGGCATCAAGAGTGACTCCTTTCTAGATTTTTATTCTTAAGTAATGCTGAAAATTTCAAACTTGTATCTTAGAAATGTGGAAATTTGGAGTTGGACAGTATTGTAAGAATTACCTCATTCAACTGGATAATACATAGGAGGAAAAAGATCAATAAAAATGAAGTTACTTGCTCAAGGTTACATAGCCCATTATAGACTGGGAGGTTTGAGAGAAAGAAAAGCATAAAGGGAACATGGTTACTTGCAATTCACAGATTTTAAATCCAGTTTAAGCAATTAGGGTTAACTCTTGCCAGTTTCTGAATTTAATTTAAAGCAAAAGGTACCTTGTGGATATCTTTTTAATGAATGTTTGAATGAGTGGATGAGTGGAGTGTGAATGAGAAAAAAAGAGAGAATGAGAGAAGGAAAATGAGAATGGATTTCTCTGTTACTTTTTTCCTTCTTTGAAGAAAGTGTTAAGGAGTGTGATCATTTGTGGTAGAAGAGAAAGAAAGAGGAGATCCCGAAAAATTGACAAATGGGTCAAACAAAACTTGAAACATTTCTTTAACTAAGGTTGACTTTTCTAGTAAGCACTAGTGGAGGAAAAGGTCCAGTTCACAGACTGGAAAATGTTAAGAGAAGGATTTTCCTAATCATGCTGATGTTATGGTAAAAGTGTTCTGGATTTATTGCGTAGGCTATAGTTAAGTGTAACAATAAATACAAAAAGTACTCAATAATTTTATACTGAGACATCTAGAAACAGACTTTTTGGGAATAGTGTGCTTTTTTACCTTTTAGTTTGATTAGTTGAATGTTCTGAGGATTTCCCCTTTACCTTCTATTTCTTATGCTTTGAATAAGCTTCAATGCTTGTGTTAAAATAATTGCTTGTGTTGTGTGATGACTATATTGTCTTAATAAAGCAAATTCTAGCCAACTATGTCAATTTCTTAATTTCTAATTGAAAAGTAAGTGTAGAAGCTTTCTTGAAGTTATTAAGTATTTGGTAGATATAAAAGAATATATGTAATGAATGTATTTTATAAGACATATAACAAAAAGAAACACTATTTAAGAAATAGAATGTTTCCAGTATTTTTTTTAAAGATTTTATTTATTTATTTGACAGAGAGAAACACAGTGAGAGAGGGAATGCAAGCAGGGGAAGTGAGAGAAGGAGAAGCAGGCTTCCCGCCAAGCAGGGAGCCCAATGCGGGGCACGGTCCCGGGTCTCCGGGATCATGACCTGAGCTGAAGGCGGTCACTTAACCAACTGAGCCACCCAGGCGCCCGTTTCCAGTATTTTTAAAGACTCTTTTTAGTCCTAGACATGAACATGATCTCGAATTTTGTATTGTAATTTCCTTGCTTTTCATCAATTATAAATACCTATTCTTGATATATATATACATATATGTATATATATATATACAAGTTTATATATATATATACATAGTTTACTTTTGCTTGTTTGGGGACATCACAGAAGTAGTCCCATACTATTTATGTTCATTTGTGATTTGCTTATGTTATGCAAAGTTTTTGGTTTTGATATTCTTACATATTGGTGAGAATACTGATTTCCACAGCTGGATAGAATTTTATTTTAAGGCCAGACCATAGAGGGACTGCTGGGAAAATGGTGGGGCATGACAGCTGTAGCCGCGTGGGTACCTTGTTGGAGGTGGGGCAGAGGGGCCGTCTTATTCTGCTTCCACTGTGGCCTCAAGGCATCCCTTGCAAGGAAGCCCCAGCCGGACATCCCCAGGGCCCCCAGCTTGCGGACAAAAGACACGAATCTCTTTCCTTTGTCAACCAGACCTTCCAAACCTGGCTTATAAGAAGCTAAAAGGCAGAAGTCCAGGAGTTATCTTCATTCCTGGCTCTCTTTCTAATATGAATGATACAGAAGCACTGGCACTTGAAGAGTTTTACAGATCTCTAGGTCACATCGATGTTTGGGGGCTCTGTTTATATTTTGCATCCAAGTCATATATTTGGAGAACAGCCCTAAAGGATGGATGCAGCAAGTAGAGATTGTCCAATTGCTGACCTAGGGAGGGAAGGTAGGGTTAGCTGGTGCCTTTCTTCCATCTACTCCTGGGTCTGTCTTTTCTGTCCCCTGGATTGAAGAGAAATAATAACTGTGATTGAGATTTTGGTAGTAGCCTTGGTACACGGTTTCTCCAGTGTCCCAAACCATTTCACTTTATACCTAAAGGAAATCTTAATTTCTTCTTCCTCCATGACTTACAAATCCCTGAGAAAATGTGTATATCCTATATATCCTATATATTCTTACTGTACACTAAGAAACACAGCATTTATTAGTTTTCACCATATTTTAAGAGTTAGAAAAGCCTGAAAACTTGAAATTTGAGTAAAGTGATTTGTTTTTGCTTTAAAAAAAAAAGAAAAAAGCTGTATCATAATTTATTCCTTCTCTAGCAGTAGGAATTTCTATTCTTTCCAGCATTTTGCTATTTCATTGATTTTTCTATTACAGTTTTTTTTTGAAATTGAGTATAGTTGACACACAGTGTTAGATTAGGTACAGGTGTACAACATAGTGAGTCAACGTCTGTGTTATTGTTAGGTTCACCAAAAGTGGAGCGGCCATCGGTCCCCGTCCTTCGTTGCTATTACAATATCATTATATTCCTTATGCTGTGCCTTCTTTTCCTGTGGTTCATTCATTCCTGGATACCAGAAGCCAGTATCTCCCACTCCTCTTCCCCATTTTGCCCATTCCATCCCATCTGCTCCCTGCCTCTGACATCACTTTTGTTCTCTGTTCTCTGTTTTTATAGATCTGATTCTGCCTTTTGTTTTACTCTCCCACCCCCCAATAAATGAAATCATATGGTATTTGCCTTTCTCAGTCTGACTTATTTCACTTAGTGTAATACCCTCTAGGTCCATCCGTGTTTTCTCAAATGGCAGGATCTCATCCTTTTTTGACCGCATAGTATTCCATTGAATATATATACCACGTCTTTCTTTCTTTCTTTTTTTTTTTAAGATTTTATTTATTTATTTATTTGACAGAGAGACAGATCACAAATAGGCAGAGATGCAGAGAAAGAGGGGGAAGCAGGCTCCCCGCTGAGCAGAGAGCCTGATGTGGGACTCAGTCCCAGGACCCTGAGATCATGACCTGAGCCCAAGGCAGAGGCTTAACTCTCTGAGCCACCCAGGTGCCCCAATATCACATCTTTCTTACCCATTCATCTATCAGTGGCCACTTAGGTTGCTTGCATGTCTTGGCTTTTGTAAATAATGCTGCAGCATATGCACACAGGAGTGCATAGTATTTTTTCGTATTAGTATTTTCCTTTTCTTTGAGTAGGTACCCACTAGTGGAATTAATGGATTGTATGGTAGTTCTGTTTCTCATTTTTCGGGAAACCTCTATACTGTTTTCCACAGTGGCCACATCAGATCATATTCCCATTGACAGTGCATGCAAGTTTCCTTTTCTCAAATTTATTGGTATAAAGATCCTGTTAGTTTTCCAGGGCTGCCGTAGCAAAGTACCACAGCCTGGGGGGCTTAAACAGAAATTTATATTCTTCTCTGGAGGCGAGAAGTCTCACATACGGTGCTGATGGAGTTGATTTCCCCTGAGGCCTTTTTCCTTGTCTCAGAAAGGGTCTTCTTCTCCCTGTTCCTTCCTAGGGTCTCCCCTATGTGTACCTCCGGGTCCTCCTTTTTCCTCATATTGCCTTAGGGCTCACCCATTCTACCTCATTTTATATTAATTACTTTTTTAAAGGTCTGTCTCCAAATACAGTACTGGGACTTCACCCTAAGAACTTTGGGGGTAAAAGACTGAGCTCATAACAAGGATGTTCACAGTTGTCCATTTATTATATTTTTAATATTGTTCCCCTCCCCAGAAAAATATTGTTGTTCCTGTACTTTTATCTCCCTTTTCATTCATTTATTTCACAATGCTTATTTTTACTTTGTTCATTTCTTTTTTTAATTTTCTTTGATAAATCCTACCAGGTCTTTGTCAGCTTTGTAGTCTTTTCAAAGAATTCCTTTTTATTTTTGCTTTTCTTTCTTTTGTGTTTTTGGTCTATATTTTGTTAATTTTTTATTTGTCTTTATTCCTCTTACAATTTCTTTGTGTTCTCACATTCTTGTCTTATAGATAAAATTGCCAAGCTAATTAATTTCCAATTTTTATACTGAAAGCATTTCGGGTGTATAATTTCTTTATATCATTTAGTCCTATTTATTTTCTGTATTCCATTATAATTTCTTCTAGAATTATGAGTTATTTAGAAGTTTAATTTTCAAATGTACTTTTAGTTATTGTTTTAGGTACCTAGCATTGATTTCATTGTGTTGTATTTAAAGTATGTTTGCCGGATAATGATTCTATATAGTCTTGCTACATGGCCTACTTCAAGGACAGGTTTTATAAATGCTTTGTATGTTTGAAAAAAATGTATAGTTTTTTATTGTTGTGTACATCACTTTGTATTTGTTCAATAGATAAAGCTTTTAAATTATCTTGTTCAATATCTTTCTGACCTTACTGATTTTTGCTTCGCTAATTTATCCGTGACTGAAAGAGTTGAAATCTCTAATTACAATCATGGCTCTGTCAGTTTCTTGTTACTCTTGTAAATTTTGGCTTTATATATTTTAAAACATGCTAGTAATTGAATACTCATTTAGAATGCTAATACTCTTAGAAAAATTGACCCTGTGTCTCCTTACTTAGTGATCTTTCTTTTCTTTTCTTTTCTAATGCATTTTGCTTGAATGCCTCTTTTGTCTGAATTTAACGTCCATACTCCAACCACTTGGTTACTGTCAGCATTGTGAGGACATTAGTCGGTTTCACTTTAAATGCAGGAGGATTCACTGAAGGATGTAAGCAGGAGGTTCCACATGGTCAGGAGTTGTGAAAAAATAAAATGAGCTTCTTTTTGGAAAATGGGTCCGAAGGTCGCAAAAAACAACAGGCAGGAGGCAGCTGTTGTGGGGCAGTGTGGGATGGTGGGAGTTCGCTTGGAGGAGTCACATCTGAGATGGGGAGGAAAGTGAAGTTGTATGTTTCAGAGGAAGAACTGAGGGATATCGGTGAATGGGTGTGAGAGGTGATAGATGGAATGTGTGAAGCTTCGTTTTCCACCTTGAGCTGCTTGTTCCTTGAAGTGATCATTTATCAAGCCTGAAGTGATAGACGGGCATGCTTGTATGTGTGCATTTATTTTTCAAAAATATGTTGATAGTCTCCAAACAACAATTTTCATACTTGCTGCTGTAGAGAGGATGAAAAGTGTACGGGTACTCTGCTAAAGGAGTTTTTTATCCAGTCCTAGTCATTAATTTTTCTAAACTTTTTTTTTTTTTAATGACTGTGCCGTGCACAGGTGCCAGTTTTTTCTGGGCTTCCAGCAGTGAATATGGTGAGAGGGGTATGTGACTGCACAGAGCATAGTAGTAAATGCAGACCAACACAAAGACATTTATCAGTACAGAGCCGAAAGCGCTTTGGTAAGAGAAGTATATGGTTCGATAATAGAACAGAGCAGGGGCACCCAACCCAGATTTGCCTGCATAAGAATTGGGAAGACTTCCCAGCGAAAATGCACCATATGTTTAAACTATAATACAAAGAGACCTGAAAATGAGTAGGGACAAACCAGGAAAGGGGTAGGAACGGTGGGGAAAGAACATTGGCACACCTGAGTTTAAAAAAAAGAAGAAACCCCACATAATTTGAGAGTAGAGTGTTAAGAAGATTGATTTGAGGAAAGGAGAAGCCAAACTATAGAGTCTTGTAGTTTAAGAAGTTTGCTATTATTGTTGAAAACAGGAAGAACTTCTGAAGAAAGAAATTGACATGATCTGATTTGGGTTTTAATGAATTTCTGAGTGTATGTTAAAAGGACTGGTACAGGAAACAAGAAAAGACCATCAGATAAGGGTCTGATGGTGATGCTGATGATGATGCTCTATCTTGAATTGGGGCTAGCTTGACTACAGGGATGGAGAAAAAAAGTGGATGGACCTGAAGGATATTTAGGAGATAAAGTCATGAAGATTTAGTTATTTAGTATATTTGGTGTTGAAGCAAAAAAAGCAGTCAGAAATGATGTCAAGGTGCAGCATGGGCTACTGGGAAGCCCAAGTTTGCAAAATACCTTGAGATCTTTTAAACCCACGAGATTAGAATTTCGTAGGAGAAATCCCAGAGGATTTTTCCAGTAGGTATACTTGAGCCTGTTGCTCAAGAGAGCGTTCCAGGGTGGAAACTTAGGAAGTCAGGGCTATATTGATAGACTTGGAGCTGTGAGAATAAATGAGATCACCCAAGGTGTGTTTATGAAGAGAAGAGAAATGTGGGAGGGGTGAGTATAGAAAACAAGTACAAAAGGCTATAATGCAAGAATATGGTGTAAAGAAGTGAGGAGATAGAAAACTGTGGGATTTTGAAGAAGAGAATAGACTTTGGTAAGAGGAAAGGAAAGCCATCTTCAAGTGAGATGATCACTGAAGAATGATGGTTAATATTGAACAGTTGTGAAAGAGAATGATCGAGGCAGATGGAATAATACAAGCAGTCACGTAGATGGAGAAAAGAAGAGCATACCTTGAGAGATTAATGAGTAATTTAGTTTGGGATGAGACAGAGCAGTTGGGGTCATTTTACAAAAAAACCCAAAAAACAAAAACTAATGCATTATAATATTAGAATGCAGTGCAAGGTATTTGGATTAATGCCATTAGCATACCTTGTAAAATGTCTGTCTTTTATATATTTTATTAATCATAAGACAACAGTTAATAGTTTGTAGATGTTTTTTACTAATGTAGTTTCCCCTGATGTTATTAAATCCTCTTAGGATTCTTTTCGAAATGTTTCTTTTTTAAGAGAAATATTCAGATTGTATTTAAGGAAATTCATTAACACTGAAGTCATTTATCTGATTTCACTCATTATGTTTAAGTAAGTATGCATTATTAAATTCTACTGCTTAGAGTAAAAAGAGATGGTTGAAATAATTAAAAGAAATTTTTATTTTTTTAAATCTGGGTTTTTATATTTTTACACCTTGCAGTTTTATTTTTTCTAGTATTATATTAGTTACAGGTGTACAATATAGTGATTCGACACTTCCATATGTCACCTGTCACCTGGTTCTCATCACAAGTGAACTCCTTAATCACTTAGTCACTATCACCTATTTAACCCATCCCCCCTCCCACCTCTACCACCAACTCCCCTTTGGTAATCATTAGTTTGTTCTCTGTAGTTAATAATCTGTTTCTTGGGGTGCCTGGGTGGCTCAGTGGGTTAAAGCCTCTGCCTTCAGCTCAGGTCATGATCCCAGGGTCATGGGATTGAGGCCGGCGGGGCTCTCTGCTTCCTCCCCTCTCTCAGCCTGCCTCTCTGCCTACTTGTGATCTCTCGCTCTGTCAAATAAATAAATAAAATCTTAAAAAAAAAAAAAGAATCTGTTTCTTGGTTTGTCTTTTTCTCTTTTTTTTCCTTTACTTGTTTTCTTTCTTAAATTCTACATATGAGTGAAATCATATGGTATTTGTCTTTCTCTGATTTCTCTTAGCAGTGTACTCTCTAGCTCTATTCATGTTGTGCCAATGGCAAGATTTCATTCCTTTTTATGGTTGAATAATATTCCATTGTATATATATATTTGCCTCATCTTCTTTATCCATTCATTAATCAGTGGACATGTGGGCTGCTCCCGTATCTTGGCTATTGTAAATAATGCTGCTGTAAATGTGGCGGTGCATGTATCCCTTTGTGTTCATGTTTTTGTGTCCTTTGGGTAAATACCAAGTAGTGTGATTGCTGGATCATAGGGTAGTTCTATTTTTATCTCCTTGAGGAACCTCTCTTCTTTTTCCAGAGTGGCTGTGCCAGTTTTCATTCCCACCAACAGTGCACAAATTTTCTTTTTCCTCCGCATCCTGGCCAACACCTGTTGGTTCTTATGTCGTAGATTTTAGCCATTCTGACAGGTATGAGATGATATCTCATTATAGTTTTGATTTGCATTTCCCTGATTGTAAGTGGTGATGAACATCTTTTCATGTGTCTGTTGGCCATCTGGATATCGTCTTTGGAGAAATGTCTGTTCATGTCTTATGCCCATTTTTAAATTAGATTGTGTTTTGAGGCGGGGTATTGAGTTTTATATTTCCTTTATGTACTTTGGATACTAACCCTTTATTGGATATGTCATTTGCAGATACCTTCTCCTATTCTACAGGTTGCCTTTCAGTTTTGTTGCTTGTTTCCTTCACTATGCAGAAGGTTTTTATTTTGGTATAGTCCCAGTAGTTTATTTTTGCTTTTGTTTCCCTTGCCTTAGGAGACATATCTAGTGTGGCCAGTGTCAAAGAGGTTTCTGCCTATGTTCTTCTGTTGGATTTTTATGGCTTCAGGCCTCACATTTAGGTCTTTAATCATAATTCAAAATTCTTTCAATTTATTTTCATGTATGGTATAAGAAAGTGGTTCAGTTTCTTTCTTTTGCATGTTGCTGTCCAGTTTAATGAAAAGAAATTTTAGATATACTGTATTTATACTTGCCAGATTTCAAATATTAACCAAAAATTGAGGGTGAATAAATGGATAAACTTTTATCTTTTCAAATTATATAAATAAATAAATAAATAAATAAATAAATAAATATATATATATATATATAGGATAAAGGAATTTCCAGAGTTACAGGGTTACTTTTGTATTATATACTAAATAAGTAGTTGATTAGACTTTAGACTTAGATGAAAATACTTATTAATGGAAGAGTTAATTTCTAATGAGCATATAGTGAAGTTACAATAGAAAATTCAGTTCTTAAGTTGCAAGATTTTCTTTGACTGAGTGACTGAGCAATTAGCAAATTCATTGTTTGTCTAGAACTCTCTACCTACTCCTTTGGAAAAGTAGGAAACCTGCATCATGTTCTTAAAGTTTACCAAGTAGTCAAGCAGCAAAAGGTTTAAATTGATTTGATACTTATCCTGGTTCTTTTTCATGGCTTTTCATTATGCTGTTTCTTATAATTTATCTCCTGGTCAACTAGATTTCATTGTCAAGTAATATTAAGAAAATACCATATGTCTTGTATTCCCTAAGATACTTTATGCTTGAGCATATTAATCAGCTACTTTTATACTCTAAGGTCAGATTGATTTAATAAAATAATTGGATCATACTTTTCCTCAGAAGTTTGTGGTAATTTAGTACCAAAGTAGTCTTTTTGTCACAGCTTCTATATTAATGATATGCTTGACTAGATTCCATCCAACAATTTATTTTGTGAAGGGACTTAGGGATGCTGTGTTGCCTGACTTCTTGCATGTTTAAATATCTGTTTCTTTTATATTCATAGGATATTTTGCTTTAAGATTCTTGGGTCCCATCCCACTTAGAAATTCTTTGTCTTCTGGCGCTGAGTATTCCTCCCAGGACAGGCAGGCGAGTCTGATTGCCCACGTCTCGGTGAACTGCTCTTTCCTGCCAGAACACCTGCAGCATTCTTTTCTTTATCTTGAAGTTCAGTGACTTAAGGATATAACTTCTCTGGATCATTCTGTATCATTTTTCCTGGAACACTGTCTGTTATTTCAATCTGTTCTTCTTTCATGTTAGGGAAAAATTCATAGTATTATTCCTTGAAATATTTTTCTAGCCAATTTTTGGGTTCTTCCTACAGGATCAGCATTTTTCAGTTTGTTCTTCATGCCTCTTTTCTCCATTAAAAAATGTATTTGTCTTTTTCCTCTGTATTCACTGGATTAAGAAGCCGTTTTTTCCTCCATCAATAATTAAATTTTTAGCCATGTCTTCTCATTTTTAGCCATGTTTTCTCATTCCATTGCTGTTTTTCTTTTCTTTATTAGTACTAAATTGATAAAGTTTTGGGCTTCAAGTACACATTGATTGCTCTGCAGCACTTAAAAATTTGTTTCTTTTGTTTTGTCATTTACTCTTTGAGCCCCTATTCACTGGTAATCATTTCTTGAAGTGCTCCCATTGTGTGAAGCTTTTTGTTTTCAGGTTGTTTTTTCTTTAGGAACAGAGCGTTTTTTCCTTCCTTTGCATGCGTGTTTCCTTCCTTTCTTTTCTCTTTGCATTTTTTTCCTTCTTTACTTTTATTCTTTGATGTGTTTATATGTTTCACTTCATCTTGGCTTGTGAATAGATATTCTATTTGCTGGGATATGGCGCCATTTAATCTTTCTTCCCTTATTTCGTACTATGAGGGAGAACTGTGATTTTTTTTCACTTGGTTTTTACATTTTGAGAATTAGTTATTGCCTGTTCCGTTTTGCTATGATTCACGGCGAGGAGTGGGAGGGGACTTACTCTGGGGAAGTGGAGGAGGGAAAGGGCTTGGCTAGATTATGTCCAAGCTGTGTCAAAATATTCTCCCTCTTTTTGGCCATACATAGACAATGATGCCCTTTCAAAGGAGCATTAAGGTATAAAATTTCCTTACAAAGGCATGCAAACTATTTCTGCACCTTTCAGCTGAGTGGCATGAAGCTTCTCCTCAGGGAGCTTCCTGATATATTGTTTCAGACTGTGGCTTTCCTCTTTACACACATGAGCCCTGTTGCATAGATTTTAATATATTAAAGAACTGAAATTTTCTCCACCCAATAATTATTTGAGATATTTAAGATGACTTTGGGGCCTGTAGGAGTATCTTCAGTGTTAAATAACAAGACCATTTTCCATATTTTCTGGAGTAAACCCTATTCAGAAATACTAAGTGGGCTTTACATTGTCTGCCCCCCCACCCCGTTTTTTGGTAAAGATTTTATTTACTTATCTGACAGAGAGAAACACAGATTGAAAGGGAACACAAGCAAGGGAGTGAGAGAGGGGGAGAAGCAGGCTTTCCGCCTCCGAGCAGGAAGCCTGATGCAGGGCTCGATCCTGGGACTCTGGAATCATGACTGATGCTTAACGACTGAGCCACCTAGGCACTTCTACGTTGTTCCCTTTTGTATCTTGTTATTGTTCCATTTCCTGTTGCTACAAGAAGCAACTTACTATAAAGTGCATATCATTTTAAATGATCTCTCATTAGGCATCCAGATTTTTGGTCCTTCTTGACGTTTGAGTTTAAAATGATGAAGCATTTATAAAACCAGTACATTACCTGCATGAAATGATGATGTCTGGGGCCTTGTAGAAGCATATATACCCTTTACTTCATGGTATTTATCTCACAAAAGAGGAATACTTCTTTTTTGGTCCTGTTATAAATCCACTTCTCACCTGGGCAAAACGTACACCATTGTCAGTGCCCTCCTGGTGATTCATTAAGTCTTTAGGGTGCAGAAGGGCAGTGGTGGGTCACACCAGGGCAGGATTTTAGCCAGGAGTCTGTCACTCTGTATCGATCTACCAGTTACTGGTTTCATTTATGTTTGAAGTTGCTGTGCCGTAGCTGTGATTACTGTGAATTCTACCTGAGACATACAAGACAATGAAATTGATAAAGTTTACAAAAAACCTTCAAATCAGCCTTGACAATCCAGTGAATTATTTTCTGTTTAAATGCTATTGGTGTATGCTTACTTCTACTGCGATGACCCTTAAGGAAATTGTCAGTAATATGTCTCAAGGATTATCTGTGACTGAGAAACTACCATTTGTTCTAAATGATTTCTATTAGTCAGTTGCGTTGATCACTTTATTGATGGGATTCATTATAAGAAGTCAGACTTCAAAGACTCATTTAAAGACCTCTCATCATTCTTCAGTGGAACTTCACAATGAAAATGTGTCAAGCTGATGGGGAAGTTGCATTTATTGTCAGCATCTTTTTTTATTCTGATAAATCAAAACTCACAATGTTTGAACAGTCTTAAAATTCTCATGTAGTAATTATGTTATCTTTAACAGGTTGCTGTGATTTTTATACAGTCATGCATGTTAAGCTTTCTTCCCTTCTTTTTCTCAAAGTATTCCAACATTTGAAGATTTTCTTTCCTACTCTAACTTAGCATTTATTGTCCTGAGAGTTTTTGGGACTGTTCTCTTTGACTGAATAAACCTTTATGTGTTGCGTAACACCAGCAGTGAGAGTGTTTAGCCAGTGTTGTTGTGCAACTAGTTAATTTGTGGATGGAAAAAAAAAAAAACTAGCAAAGAAACAGAAGCTTTTAAAGCCCTTACCAATTCAGGTAAAAAAAAAAAATATATATATATATATATATATTTATATATATATAGTTCATCTCTCTTTATTTACAGTTCATATTACCATCATGAATATAGTATTTTCATTAGCATCAGTAGTTATACAGAGGATCTGCTAGAAAATTGGTAATGCCTAGCCACAGTTAATTAAGGAGTTTTTTTGTTTTAATCCTCAGGAGAAATCTTCACCCTGCATTTCTCAAAACGTGGCCTTATATCGTCATGGAGGTAGAACTAAACTGGAAAAGGCTGATGTAGCCCAGATAAATTATATATGCATTACATCGTTGCCTAAGAACAGGGGTCAATAGTTCTCCTGTCTGTTAGAGTATATAATTGTGCCTGCATTGGATTCTGGCAGCTTATCAGAGGCTCTGTCTAGCGTTGGGTCTCAGAGTTTATTTTGTTAAGGAAGCTCATGTATTTGGATTGCATTATGTCTCTCCCCCAAATTATTAACCTAATATAAAACCTTTAAATGTGTTTGCGATTGATTGCTTTTAAAAGATTCTGGCAAGTGAAGGGTTTAATTTGTAATGCTTAACTTCTTGACTCCTTGCTTGACTGCATCTTTTATTTCTGCATCTTTTTTTGTTGATATATTACAGAATTTTAAAAACAGCCCTGTTTTTTTATCCCTTGCCAAGTTCTGATAACTTTCTCATTTTGTGTTATTTATGTTTATAATTTTTTGCCATTTGCAGTCAGTATAAATTTAACTTTGAAAATCCCTAACAACTCTTTTGGTTTTCAAGGGTGCTCTTCCAATTGCTGTTAACATTTCTTTTTTTTTTGCAGCTTATGTAATTTTGTTTAATAAATGTTCCCCGCCCTTTTGCTTCTTCTAGCCCTTGATTTAACCCACTAAAAATGGGTACTTTTGACAGCATCTGTACTGGGAAATGCTTTCCAAATAAGACATTTGTTAGAACACACAACGATTTATTTGAGTACTGAGAGCCTAAATATGTGATTCTGCTGCCAGTCGTGCTTTATTGGCTAACGTTCCTACAATGTTTCCACATTTTTATAGGCTAGTGGCCAAGTTGTCCAACAGTCTGGTACCTCTTGGGGAGTGGAAGTGAGTGTGTGTATGAGGAGCTGGTATCACTGCCATGCCCCTGGGTGGGTAGCCAGTTGACATGTGAGAACTCGCAGAAGTTGACCCTTCAACCTGGAAGCCTATAGGTACTAACAGGCTTCCTTAGTTGGTCCATAGAGGCTTGAAGAAGCCCACTCAAGTGTCCTGTGATGTTGATCCAAGGAAATGAGAACTGTTAGGGCAGCATATTTGGCCATGTTGGATCTAAGGTAATCAAGAAATTTAGTTCAACTGAGATCTAAAATGTCATTATTATATAAAGATACATTATATTAAAAAAAATACAGTGCAGTGCTTCTGGTTTATAAAGCATATTGTCATGTGTCTTCTCATTTGACCAATCAAAAAATACTTGTTGGGTAGATCTTGTTATATCCATTTAACATATAAGAAATCACATGAGCTGGAAATATTGACACTGCGGTTTAAATCCCCATCATTGGATTCTACCTTCTGTGTTCTCTCACTGTCCTATGTGGGAAATAAGGCGTGGCCAATGGAAGATGGACTGACCTAATGGAATAGCAGATTGCACCAAACGTAGACCAAATTACGTGTGTGGTACCAGCATCAGCAGGTCAGTCAACAGCAAGGATCCGTGGATCCTAACTAAAGTTGTGATTACATGTGATCTAAAACTTCAAGTAGGTCTCCATGTGATAAGAACAAAGAGTGGATAAGTGAAGATGGACATATGTACATGTCTAACAGTAGATATAAATAATACGCTTCCTCTCTCTCTGTGTATATGTGGCATTGAAAGGAAGAAGATTTGACGGTGACCCTTTAAGCAAGATTTGTAGAATGGTGTATGCTAATTAACTGAGACCAGTTGCAAAAGCTCCTGTTCCATGCGAGCACAGAGTACTTTTTATGGGTGTACTTGGTGCCCAGCAATATGTTGGAGCCTGGGGATAAAGGTAACTAATACATGCGGTTCAGTGCTAAGGAGGAATTTATAATCTAATAAACACAGTAGAGGAAAGGAGCCCTTCAGGGTGGCAAATGCTGGGGACTGAATTGCCTCTCCCCAGAATTCATGTGTTGAAATCCTGAGCCCCAGTGGGACAGTATTTGCATGTGGGACCTTCAGGAGGTAATTATATCATGAAACTGGAACCCTGACAGTGAGATTAGTGCCCTTAGTCAAAGAGATGTGAGAGATCTCTCTCTCCCCATGTGATGACACAGCGAGAAGATGGCCATCTGCAGGCAGAGAAGAGAGGCCTCACCAGGAACGTTGTAGATAGACCCACACCTTGGGCTTGGACTTTTCAGCCTGCCAAACCATGAGAAATTTCTGTTGGCTATACCACCTGGTGTGTGGTATTTGGTGTAGCAGCACGAGCTGACTAATACAGTAGAGATAGAGGAATTGCCACAGACCCGTATTTGGATGACAGTTTGAAGGATGAGTAGAAGTTCTTCACCAAATAAGGAGGAAAGGGGTATTCTTCCCAGGATGAGCTCGGTGTGGGCATGCCCTCATGTGTAGAAGGGAATGTGAAAGATTCTAGTGGCTGTACATTGTTGAAGGGATTAGAGGAGAGGTTAGAAGCTAACCTGGGACTTGTTTCCAATAGTCTTCTGGAATGTAGGCTATATTGAAGGGAATTGCACTCAGCCCCTTGGCTTTTAACCCTTTTTTCCAGTACTGTATCTTCATATGCTCGATTTAGTTTAGTCAGATAAACTTTCATTCTTCATAGTAATTGTCTAAGATATGCTTTAGAATCTCCGAGAAGATAGACTTTGTATTCTGATCCTTCGTAAGTTTGGATCCTGCGCCTCCCTCTCTCGTGCCCTACCACACATGTGTTCTAGGTTCCTATTCCCTATCATAACCTTTACCACACACGTGTTCACACACATAGTGGGAGCCCTAACTCAGCAGCAACCAGGATTTCCCTTGGATTAATATCCTCCAGCACCAGTGTGGTAGAAGAAATTAAAAATCGTTGCCATAAGCAATAGGAAGACTTTTAATATATATGATTATATATTTGTAGGTATAAATATGTATTATATTTCTGTATTAATCATAGATTATATTATGTTATAGTTACAGATGAAAGTTATATATGATATGTAATACATATTTTAATGTTTTATATATCATCTCTTCATTAGATATATAATACAAATATATATATATAATAGGGAAGATATATATAAAACAGGGAAAAAGTCAACCTTATGTGTTTTATAGAAATATAATTTATTGCTGATATGTGCATAAATTGGAAGGAAAATTGCTGGCAGCTGGGAGACGGGGTATTTAATGATCGTTAAGAGATGATGGTCTGAAGGAAGGCTCTAGCAGTGGAGAGAGCATGAGTGGTGTGGAGAGAGATTTCAGAGCTGGCATCAAAACAGCTTTGTCATTGATCATGGAGTGAAGAGAATCAAGGAGTGCTCTTAGATTTCTCTCTTGGTACTTGTTGATATCATTAACAGGAGTAGAGAACAATGGAGCAGGAAAAAAAGTAGGTTTTTGAAAGTATGAAGTGGGAGGAGAAATGAGTGAGTGAGAGGGCTCTATCAACTTTCTTGGGATGCTTTTTAACATCTAGAAAATCCCCATAAAGGTTATGATAGGGAATAGGGACCTAGAACTCATGAGAGAGATGGGAGCTAGAGATGGATTATCTGTAGAGAGCCAGATATCAACAGTGAGTGTGACTTGGATTTCTCATGGAAGAATGTGTACAAGGGGGAAGAGATGCAGATGGAAGTGTAACTTCCTGGGCTCCTGGTGGTGATTGTGAATGTACAATCAATGGAAATCATGCCTTAGGGACTCCAGAAAAAATCCACGAAAAAGAAATTCCCTTCCCTTAGAGTTTACGAAATAGTCTCTGTGTTTGCACTTTGTTTTACGTTCTGTTAAGTATTTTCACAAGACCATCTTTTAGAAAACTTCCAATTCTGTCATCTAAACAAACATTTAATAAGGTGAAGAGAGTTTCAGAATTAGAGTACTCATTTTGCAATCAGTTTCCTGACAGGCACAAATGATGACCTGCACAGATTCTCTTCTTGGGGGGCCTGAAGTAGAGGTATATCGAATAATTATTTGCACTGAGAATATTTGATAAAGTAGCGGCAGGTAGAAGTATAGTAGCCTATCACCAGTAGAGTCTAAGTTATCTGGAGACCATAGCTATCTGAATCCCCCCCCCCCCAATTATTGAGAATTACATAGATAAGAAATCTGAGAAGACAAGAAGATGGCACAAGGCATGTTTACCTCACTTACCTGAGAGTGTGTTGCACAAATTTCTATATTACTTTCCGTGCAAATTGAGCTGACTCAGTTTTTAAAAAATATATCAGATGAGGAAAGCAAATTTATAATAAGCATTTTAACAAAGGACCTTAAGAATTAACTGGTTGAATTTCCTCATCATACTTAGGCCCAAGGATGCCAAGTGACATGTTCAAGGTCATTTAGCTAGAATAATAACGTAAATCAGCTTGACTTTTGGTCCAGTGTTCTTTCTCTTCCACCACAGGGCAGAAGGAGCATCTATAAAAAGAACAGGATGGTATTGAGAAGTAAAAGGATGACAGAAATGCAGATACACAAGCATGAAAAGCCCAGCAGTTTCAGGTTATGCAGTGTAGACACACTGCTGCAGGCCCTGAAGTCATCTCTGTGTGCAGCATTGCATACTCTTTGACGGTCAGAATTATTGGCCTGAGTCATCAAGAAAACGTTAACTTATGTCCCTTTTTATGTAAAATACATTAGGAATATTTCCATTCCAAGTGGTTAGTACTTTTTCTTTTACATTTGAAGTTAAAAGAGATAAGCTCTTTAAAAAGAGAGACATCGCCATACAGAATACTAAACTCTCCAGAAAATAAAAAACTAAACTCACCAGAATATAGTATTCCAAGAAGCCTGTGTAAATGAGACTTACTGATAAAAGGACAGACCTCTCTTGTGACATACTTACTCTTTCCTTCCAATGACCAGACTCAGATGCTTGGTGCACAGAATAATATGCTTTAAAAGTTGCATGATCTTATTTAGAACTGAAGCCCTCATCACCCTTACAGGAAGGAGTCTCCTGGCTCTGATACCACACGTGTAACGTTGATGTCTTAAGGCTCATCCTTAAGGGAAGGCATGAGAGCCTTATTTTTTTTCTCCCCTGGACTTTGCCTTAGAACCTTAAACCTGAGAGTCCCTTAAAAACTCCCATTCATGTGTTATCCACTTTATTCTTCTGTCTTTGAACACCACCATGCCTGAGTTCTGTTATGTAACTGTGTGTTCCAGTCTAGGCTGATTTCTTTATTTTGGCATTCCGTGGCTTTCTGCACTTAATTCAAAACCTTATTTTCTCAGTTTCGGGGACTGGCATGGCCCTATTTAACTGGTCATTCTCAGTTTAACCTATTTGGCTGTCAGTCTCTGTACCTACAATTCCATTCTTTAGGCCAGGAGACTAATAGAAAAGTCAAAAAAGCATTTAATTATTATGGACTTGGGAAATGTTATGTTTATATTCCTGGGAGGTGATCAGAAAACAAAATTGATGGCTTTTTTAAAGCAAAGGAACTTGTCAAAATTCAGCATTTTTATTTGTCTTTTACCTTGTCATGACATTTATTTTGGTCACTATGTTTTATCTCTAAAACTTGTAGGTAAACACAAAAAATTTTAAATGGACATGATCATTTTCTTTTCTCTGCTGGGGATATTTAAGTATCTGCAATTAGTTAGGATTTTTTTATTGGAAAAGTCAGTTAGATAGAAGTTATTTGTGCTTTGTGGAGCATTAGCTGTTAACATTAGCTGTTAACATTCCGCTGTATTTCCTGGCTAAAGTGCTGGCGGATTTCTGGGTGTATAAATTCAAGGTCATTGGGTTTCAGTGCTGGAGTGAGAGACCTCAGGGGTCACTTTCTCTTGAATTGGGTAAAGGATTGTGGAGGATCTGGGCAATGTATGGAATGGACTACCCTCAATCCTTTTGCACACGGAGCTGCAAGAGGGCACAGAGGTTAGGACTGCATTCAAGCTATCCTCAGAGGAGGATCTTTCCTTACAGATCCCTAAGGAAAATACAGTCCATGACCTCCGCTGACTGCACACTTCAGAGCTTCACAATCACGCTTGTAAGGAGTTTTTCCTAAAGCATGGTCCTAATCCTTCCTCTTTCAGTTAGTTTCTTTTCTCTGACCTTTTTTTTTTTTTTAAACTAACTTTTACAGGTTTTCCCTCCTTTTAATTTCTTTATCACAAGTCAGAGACCAGCAAAACTACCATGATTTTCATTGCATTCAGAATAATGAGGTAACTTCCTATATGCCATTTGTATTTTGGTTTGTATACTGAAGAATATATAGTACAGACCTATTTATGCCAGTGAACGCAGTTCTCTGTCTTTTGAAATGAACCTTAGCGGGATTTTTTATTTTATAGCTTGATAATTTATTTAACCACTTTCCTATTTTTGGACATTTAGGTCGCTTCCAAGAGTCAGTAATTACAAACAGCAGAGAAATAAATATTCTGTTGCACATCCTTAATTATTACCTTAGGATAAATTCCAAGAGTTAGAATCACTGGGGCAAAAGGCCATGTGCATTTATGGCTTTTAATATTTTCTGCCAAGTCACTCTGAGGTTTATAGCCCCACCCACTAGAAGATGAGAGTGGCCTACTCTTAATTAATTTACATTGCAGCTACACTGCAAGTCTGGTCCTGGTTTGAAGAGCATGCCGTCATAGGGGCTAACTAACCATTGTCCTTTTCCTCTACTGAAATTTCTGTCACCTCATGCATTATGGTTATAGTGGAAAATTTTAATATATTTGGGCTTTTTTGGAGAGGAGAAATGAATGGTGAAAAATGGAAGGGGATTGTTGAAACAGTGAGCAGTCGTGTGTGTGTGAGTGTTCTCTGCATTTCCAACCATAGGGGTGTTGAATCAGCTTCTACAAGATACTGTTGTGGATGGTGTGCAGTGGGATCATGGAGAGCCACGTAGACTGAATGCAAGCTCTCTGCATGGGTGAAAACTGAGATTCCCAGCTATCACCCTGGTCTGCAAACCAGGGTCTGTGTCTGTATAGGACTGTGCAGAGGTAATGGAGGCTGGAAGCCCTATATAGGTTAGAAAAAATTACGTTGGGGAGCCCGAGTAGCATAGTCAGTTGAGTGTCTGCTCTTGGTTTTGACTCAGGTCATGATCTCAGGTCAGGGTTGTGAGATCTAGCCTAGCATTGGGCTCGTGCTTGGTATGGGGGCGGGGGGTGTCTGCTGGAGATTCTCTCTCCCTCCTCCCCCACCCAATACTTGTACTCACTCTTTCTTTCTTTCAAATAAATGAATGAATCTTAAAAAGAAAGAAAAAGAAAAAAAACCAAGTTAACACAGTTTCTAAGTTTTGTGGAAGAATGCAGTGTGCTTCTAAAATATAAAATTCGTCATGGAGACTTGGTGATAAGCCTCTTCCCCTGAAGATTCTTCCATCTCAGGTAAATATGTGAGAGATTTATTGTCCTTTTTTTTTTTTTTAAGATTTTATTTATTTATTTGACAGAGAAAAACACAGCAAGAGAGGGAACACAAGCAGGGGAGTGAGAGAGGGAGAAGCAGGCTTCCCGCCAAGCAGGGAGCCTGATGTGGGGCTCGATCCCGGGTCTCCGGGGTCATGCCCTGAGCCCAAGGCAGACACTTAACGACTGAGCCACCCAGGCGCCCCAGAGTGATAGACTGTCTTAGGAAAATGTACTTGTAACAGTGGCAGCACTTACCTCCTGTGGAGTGAAGATAGTGACAGGGCTTTGATTCATAGCACTACTCTTTGTGATAGTTTGCTGGTGACCTAGTCGTGTTGAAGGGATCTGGTTCTAAGGCCAAGCCTTTTGACTGACATGCCATCAAGTGATAGTGATGGCCTGCAGATGGGTTTCAGGTGTGCCCGACATGTCAGCCTTGGAGCCCTTTGGACTGTCCGCCAGGGTGGGCTTGTCTGGCCACCCGACAGTTGAGTAGGCCTGCCAGCTGTCCTGTATGTCCCCTAATGTAAACACACTGCTTATGGACCCTGTTTTGGCCTTTGGCTTCCCTGAAATATTATACTTCAGGTTCGATCGACATTAATGTGTCTGAGCATCCTTACTCCACTTCATATAGATGACTCTGATATTATTTTGGGAGAATTGAAAGATCTAAAGAGTCTTCAGGTATGTGCTAGAACTA
Source organism: Spilogale gracilis (assembly GCA_004023965.1). Taxonomy (NCBI): domain Eukaryota; kingdom Metazoa; phylum Chordata; class Mammalia; order Carnivora; family Mephitidae; genus Spilogale; species Spilogale gracilis. The sequence continues at coordinate 77,400 of PITA01003738.1, forward strand.
GATTCACCTACGATTCTTGTTGAGTGGTTCTAAATTCTAGTGTAGTTTCACTGCCTTCAGTGCTCTTTTGCCCTGGAAAGAAGATGGAGCTAAGGCTTGGTTTTGCGCTCCTGTGTCCTACGAACTGTCTCATAAACAGAGAGGCAGGGATAGTCCTGGGGAGGGCCACTGGGGAGCTTACTGCTACATGGGCCTGTGTATTCATATTTGTGTTTCCTTGCAGACTGTATTTCTCTGCGTCCTTGGCTGCAGTTCACCTAGGTGTGAAAAAGGACTGAATACCTAGGATTCCTCTTAGAAGTTATACCATAGCGCAGATCACTTTCTCTTTGCCTAACTTTTGGATGGAAGATTCTGAACGTTCTAAATTAGACCTCGGGTATTTATAACAGTATTTTAGGAAGTATCTGTCCACTCTATCAAGTTAGTTTCTGTATTTGTTTGCTTCCCTGGGAATAAATTGTAAACTAGGTCCATGAGTTGAGCCTCAGACGCTGTTACTGCTTAGGTTCCTCTTTGTAATTGTAGAAGCTTGGTTTTATCTCCCACATGTCATTAAGAGGTGCCGTCTTTCTGCCAGCTCTCCTGGATCTTTGCACCAGATCTTAGCATCATAGCTGGACATTGTTTTTTACTTAAAAACTAGTAGCTTGAAGAAATGTAAATGTAGTACCAAGTGATTACAATTGGACAACTCTGTAAGCATTGTATATTGCCTCTTATTTTCTGTCACAGTGTTACAGTTTGCCGGATCAGGTATTTGACAATGAAAAGTTTATTGATGTTGCTGCATCCTACCAAGTACTAAATCACTATGAGACTTTTCCATATTGAGGAATGAAATTATTTTTTGACTACTTCTTAACTTCAGAGATGGATGATGGTTAGAAAGAAACGTTCCAGAAATGTTGTTGAACAACCCATGCTATTTGTTTGAACTAGGAAACCTTACTACCCATAACGATTTTTCTTGATGTTCATATAATGCACTATGAAACTGGAAACAGAGGGGTGCCTGGGTGGCTCATTTCGTTGGGCATCTGCCTTCTGTTCGGGTCCTGGGAGCCAGCCCCACCTTTGGCTCCCTGCTCAGCGGGGAGCCTGCCCCCCCTCCCTACCCGTGTCTCCCCCAACTTGTGCTCTACCTCTCTCACTCACCTTTTCTCAAATAAATAAAAAAATCTATAAAAAAAAGTTGGAAACAGTTTGAAAAGTTAAGGTTAGTCAAGGCAGAGTGCTGTTGACTCACAACCTGCGATTGTTTTTCCCATTAGATAGATTTCAGCAACATGCAAATCAAAGTCATATGTATAACAGATATAACTTATATTTAAACACACACATGCACATATACATGTATCCATATCCTCCTGATATCTTCTGGCATAAAAATAACTGTTTTATTGCCTTATTTAACTGTACTTTAATAGTTATATATATCAAATGCACTGGGTGACAATTTAACTTATTGCCAGGAGAAAAATGATTAAATACAGAATGATATATTTGCCCATGCTGCCTAGTATTTGAGATTATTAGCCAATTCTTTCTATTGGTCTTGACAAAATGTTTATTGTTAATGTTGGGTAATAGAATAACATTTGAATGACTGTTGTAAGTACATTTAAATAATAAAAAATAGTGTGGGAAACTAGTCAATTTCTTCAAAACTCTTGGGATAGCATGTTCCTTCTTTGATAGTTTCATAGACTTGGCAATAGCAATTCCTTTTAGGACTTAGCCTTCCTGCATATGTCCGGATATTATTTCTGATGTCCTCTGAATAAAATAAGAATACAGTCTTGAATTGTTCATTTATTTTTTAACTTATTTTTTGGAAGCTACTCTAAAGAATATATTATTTTTTAGAATTAAAAAATGGAATTTGTACAGCAGAGAATTTTTTAAAAATTAAATTTATTTTTAGAGCAGTTTCAGACTCATAGCTAAATTGACCATTGTATTTTTGTACAGAATAGTTTCACTGCCCTGAAAATCCTCTTTGCTCTTCCTGTTGATCCTTCACTCCCCTTAGCCCCCAGAAACCATTCCTCCTTTTTCACTGTTTCCATAATTTTACTTTTTCTGGAACATCATGCAGTTGGGATCATGCAGTGTGCATAGCCTTTTCAGACAGGCCTCTTCCACTTGGTGATAGACATTTCAGTTTTTTCCATATCATTTCATGGCTTTATAGCTTATTTCTTCTTCGTATTGATTGCTATTGAGTCGTTGGGATATACTATAATTTATTCATTCATCTACCAAAGGATATCTTGGCTGCTTTCATGTTTGAGTTATGAGTTAACACTACCATGAACATCCCTTTGTAGGTTTTTGTATGGACATACATTTTCAGTTCATTTAAATAAATTCCAAGGAGCGTGATTACTTGGTGGTGTAGTAAGAATACGTTTAGTTTTGTAAGGAATTGCCAAACTATCTTTCAAAGTGACTGTACCATTTTGCATTCCAACCAGGAAAGTATGAGCGTTCACGTGGCTCTACTACATCCTTTTCAACATTTGATTTTGTCACTGTTCTGGATTTTGGCCATTCTAATAGATGTAGTGGCATCTCATTGTTTCAATTTGCAATCCTCTAATGACATATGATATTGAATATCTTTTTATATGCTTACTTGCCATCCATGTATCTTCTTTGATGCGGTGTCTTTTCAGGTCTTTGGTCCATTTTTTAATCAGGTTGCTTGTTTTCTTGTTGAATTTTAAGAATTCTTTGTATGTTTTAGATAACAGTCCTGTATCAGATGTCTTTTTCTCCTGAGTACTTTTGCCTAAACTGTGGCTTCTTTTCTCATTCTCTTGAATGAAACTTAATGAATTATAGCTTATGAATCGTTTCTTTCATGGGTCATGCGTTTAATGTTGTATCTATAAAGTTATCTCCATACCAAGGTCATCCGGGTTTTATCTCCTAGGAGTTTTATAGTCATGTATTTTACATTTAGGTCTATGAGTCACTTTGAGGCAATTTTTGTGACAAGTATAACATCTATGGGTCTATGTCTAGATTCGTCTTTTTTTTTTTTTTTTTTTTGCATGTAGATGTCAAGTTGCTTTAGTATCATTTGTTGAAAAGGCTCTTCTGCACCAGAGATTAGCATTTGCGTCAGTAGATTTATTTATTTTAAAACGATTTTATTTATTTGACAGAGGGAGACAGCCAGAGAAGGAACACAAGCAAGGGGAGTGGGAAGGGGAGAAGCAGGCTTCCCGCAAGCAGGAAGCCTGATCTGGGGCTTGATTCCAGAACCCTGGGATCATGACCTGAGCTGAAGGCAGATGCTTAACTGACTGAGCCACCCAGGTGCTCCCGAATCGGTAGATTTAAATAGTGGTGTGTTTTTAGATTCAAATTCACTTGTTCGTTGCTGGTATATAGGCAAGTGATTGACTTTTATATACTACCCTTGTACCTTACAACTGTGTAATAGTCACTCATTACTCTTTTGGCTTTTTTACATAAATGATCATGTCATTTGCAACCAAGGGCAGTTTTGTTTATTCCTTCATAATCTGTATATCTTTATTTCCTTTTCTTGTCTTAGTGTATTAACTAGGTCTTCTAATATGATGTTGAAAAGCAATGGTGAGAGCTTACCTTTTGCCTTGTCTTGATCTTAGTGGAATACCTGAGTTTTCTCCCCATTAAGTATGATGTCAGCTGTAGGTCTTTTGTGTATATATATTGTGTGGTTAGGGTTCTTGAGAGAAATAAAACATCAAGATATTTCTATATATCTATATCTATATATAATGAGAATTGGTTCATGTGATTATGGGAGGATCAGATACACGACAAGATGTCATCTGCAAGCTGGAGAACTAAGAAAGCTGGTAGAGGGGCACCTGGGTGGCTCAGTCGATAGCGTCTGCCTTAGGTTCACTTCATGATCCCCAGGTCCTGAGGTCGAGCCCCGTGTAGGCCTCCTTGCTTGGCGGAGAGCCTGCTTCCTGCTTCTCCATCTGCTGCTGCTGCTCTCCCTGCTTCTGCTCTCTCTTTCTCTCTGTCAAATAAATAAAATCTCAAAACAACAAAAAAAAAGACGAAGAAAGCTGGTGGTTAAATTTAGTCGACTGAAGGCCTAAGAACCTGGTGTAAGACCTTGCACCCAGAGGCGAGGTAACCAGGAGCTCTGGTGTGTGAGGGAAGTGGAAGATGGATGCCCAACTCAAGATGAGAAGTAGAGAATTTGTCCTTCTGCTGGTTTGTTCTGTTTGGAGCCTCAATAGGTGCTTGATGCTGGCTCAGGTAGATGATGGTGGATCTTCTTCACTCAGTTGGCTAATTCAAATGCTAATCTCTTCTGGAAACACTCTCACAGACACACCCAGAAGTCATGTTTTACCTGCTATCCTGCGTGCCTTAGCTAAGTCAGGATGACATATAAAATTAGCCATAACAAATATTCTTTGTTAACTTGAGAAAGTTCCTCTCTAATCCTAGTTTACGGAGAGTTTATCGTGAATGGGTGTTGGATTTTGTCAAATGTTTGCATGAATTTATAGGATCATGTGACTTTTTTTCCACTCTAGCCTGTGGAAGTGAGGGATTATAGTAATTGATTTTCTAATGTTGAATCAACCTTACACACCTTGGATAAGTCTCACTTGTCTGTAGTGTATAATTCTCTTTAGATATTCTTGCATCTCTTTTGCTAATATTTGTTGATAATTTTTGCATTGATGTTAATGAGAGATTGGTTTGTAGTTTTCTTTAAATATTTTGTCTGGTTTTGATAATATGTTAATACTGGCCTCATATAATGAGTTAGGAAGTGTTCCCTCTCCTTCTGTCTTCTAGAAGAAATGATAGAGTCATATAATTTCATCTTTCAATGCCTGGTAAAATCAACCAGTGAACCAATGAACTCATCTGTACTTGGTGCCTTCTCTTTTTTTTTTTTTTTTTTTTTTTTTTGGTGAGAGATGGTGAGGGAAGGGCAGATGGAGAGAGGAAAGAGAATTCTAAGCAGGCTCCATTCTTGGATGCCATACCCACCCTAGATCAGGACTGAACCAAAACCAAGAGTCAGATGCTTAACCAACTGAGCCACCCAAGCACCCCTGTAGCTCATGCTTTTGTTTTGGAAGATTATTAGTTGTTGACTCAATTTCTTTAAATATATTTGCTTATTCAGATAACCTATTTCTTCTTTTATGCATTTTGGTAGATTATATTTTTCAAGGTACTGATCTGTTTCATCTGGGTTATTAAATTTATGGGCATATAGTTGTTCATAGTGTTCTTTTACCTTTTTATCATCCATGGGATCTCTGATGATACCCCTCTTTTTCCTGTTATTTTAATTTGCCTCTTCTTTTTTCTTAGTTAACCTGGTTAGGCTTATTGATTTTATTGATCTTGTCAAAGAACCAGTTTTTGGTTTTATTGATCTTTTTTTTCTATTGATTTCTTGTTTTCAATTTCATTGGTTTCTGCTCTAATTTTTATTATTTCTTTTCTTTTGCTTACTTTGGATGAATTTGCTCTTCTTTTTCTAGTTTCCTAAGGTATAATGTTAGATTATTGACTTTAGATATTTCTTCTTAAAAAAAATATTCAATGCTATAAATTTCCCCATAATTACTACTTCTGCTTTTCCCTCTAAGTACTTTTTTGGCATCCCACAAATTTTCAAAGGTTGTATTTTTATTGTTATTTGGTTGAAAATACTTTTAAATTTCTCCTAAGATTTCTTTTTTGACCCATTTTTTATTTGAAAGTCTGCTGTTTGTCTCCCAACTATTTTGAAATTTTCCAGCTTTCTGTTACTAATTTCTACTTTAATTCCAGTAGTTTGAGGGCACACATTATATGATTTCTGTTCTTTTAAATTAATTAAGGTGTGTTTGATAGCTCAGAATGTGGTCTGTCTTGGTGAATGTCCCATTCAGACTTGAAAAGAATGTGTAATCTGTTGTTGGATGAATCTATAGATGTGAATTATATCCAGTTGATTGGTGGTGCTGTTGAGTTCAGCTCTGCCCTTGCTGGTTTTTTGCCAACTGAATCTGTCCATTCTGATAGAGGGTGTTAAAGTTTCCATCTGTAATAGTGGATTCACTTCTCCTTGAAGTTCTATTTATGTCTTTGCCGTATATATTATGATGTTCTGTTGTTAGACATGTACATATTAAGGATATTTATGTCTTTTTGGAGTATTGAGTCCTTTGTCATTAGGTAATAGGTCTCTTTATCTCTGATAACTCTGCTTGCTTTAAAGTCTGTTCTCTTTACATTAATAGATTCTGCTGTGTTCTTTTAGTGTTAGCATGGTATATATTTTTCTATTCCCTTTACTTTTAACAAATATATGTCTTTATATTTAAACTGGGTTTCCTATAGCAACATATAGCAAGCCTTTGTTTTTTGATCTACACTGACAATCTTTGTCCTTTTTTTAAAGATTTAATTAGTTTATTAGAGAGAGAGAGAGAGGAAAAGAGAACAGGAACAGGGTTAAAGGCAGAGGGAAAAGCAGACTCCCTGCTGAGCAGGGATACGGGACTGCATCCCAGGATCCTGGGATCATAACCTGAGCCAAAGGCAGATGCTTAACCAACTGTGCCACCCAGGCGCCCCTCTGTTCTTTAATTAGTATATTTAGACCACTCATGTGTGTAATAATTACGTATATAGTTGCATAAATATTCACCATGTTGATTACTATTTTCTCTTACCATTGTTGCCATTGTTCTTTGTTCCTGTTTTTGTCTTCCACATTTTTTCTAGCTTTTGTGGTCTTAACATTATATATAATTACATTTTCTCTCCTTTCTTACATATCAGTTAGATTTCTTCTTAAATTATTATAGTGGTTGCCCTAGAGTTTTCAATGTACATTTATAACTAATCCAAGTCCATTTTTAAAGAATATTGTTCTGTTTCATGGGTAATGTGAATGCCTTATAATAGCAAAATATGCCCAATTCCTCCCTCCTCTTCCTTGTATTAGCCCATCCAAGGGATTGTTCATTTATGTTATACAGTGTTTTTGATCACTAGCATTTCTTTTTGCATCTTTTTAAGAAGTTCCCGTTCTCTGCTTCTGCTATCCATCTGTTCTTGCAAGTTATCTGCTTTGTTTTATTATTATTATTAAAGCACTTAGCAAATTTAATAATTTTAAATTTTCTGGTTTGATTATTTCCACATTCCTGCTGTATCTGACTCTGGTTTTGACATTTGTTTATTCTCTTCAAATTGCTTTTTAGTAAGCCTTATCATTTTTAGTTGAAAGGTAGATAAATGAACTACAGTAAATAGGCTTTTTGTAATGATAAAGTATAGGGAGAAAAGACGTGTTTTGTAGTCTTAGGTCAGGTCCCAGTCTTTTGGTGATTCTGTGCCTCTTGACCATGAACTTCACAGTGCTTCTCAGTCCCACCGTCACCTCTCTTATATGAACAGGAGGGCTGGTGGGGGCTCGAGTTGTGTTATTTCCCTTCCTACAGGTAATTTAGGTGCTGATAAGACCCTAGCAGGTAAGGCTCTGGTTAAGAATTTTTCCTAAGGAGGGGCGCCTGGGTGGTTCAGTTGGTTAAGCGACTGCCTTCGGCTCAGGTCATGATCCCGGAGACCCGGGATCGAGCCCCACATCGGGCTGCCTGCTCGGCGGGAAGCCTGCTTCTCCCTCTCTCACTCCCCCTGCTTGCGTTCCCTCTCTGGCTGTGTTTCCCTCTGACAAATAAATACAATCTTTTAAAAAAAAAAAAAAAAAAAGAGTTTTTCCTAAGGATAGACCTTGTTAAGAAGAGCTTAGTGCTCTGGCATATTTCACCTGGTAACCCTCCTTCTGGTGACAGTAAGAGGGGATTTTTCGCTCACATTCTCTGTCAGGGCATGGTACAGTTCCTGCAGATAAAATTCACCGAAATGTGGGGATCCCGCGTAACTGCACTCCCCTGGAGTCCACTGTGAGCCTCCAGTAACACCTGACAGTTGGGAGTTCTTTGCTCCAGCGCTGGTTTCCACAAAAGTCTTTGTTCAAGGATCTTTGTTCTGGCAAGATGTGCTTCTCTTCATCCTTTTGTCTTTCTCGCCACTTTTTAGGGCAGCAGTTTGCCTTATGACCTCTTTTCTCAGATGGAACCAACAAAAGTTGTGATTTTTGTTTATTTGACTTTTTACTTGTTACAAGAGTTGGTGACTTTGAACTTGTCAGGTGGTGGACTGGAAACTGAAAGTCCCCGAGGGTACTCTCAGTTCTTCCAAAAATGCAGCCCTGAGAATCCAGTTCTTTTCCTCTTCTCTCTCTAGGAATTTCCTCAAATAATAATTCCAGGATTGTTACATAATCAGAGATCTGCACAATGAGCAGAGTGTAATTGTTTGTGGTTATCATAAGATAGTGTGATTTTGTTTAAAAATCTGACGACTGTAAATATTTTTACTCCTGTATTTTTTCATACAAGAACAAAAAAGATGGGTTTTTCAAAAGACTGGAATCTTTTATTTTGTTTTTATTTTTATTTGTTTATTTGACAGAGAGCACAAGTAGACAGAGCAGCAGGCAGTGGGAGAGGGAGAAGCAGGCTGTCTGCTGAGCAGGGAGCCTGATGTGGGGCTCGATCCCTTGACCTTTGGGATCATGAACTGAGCTGAAGGCAGACGCTTAATCGACTGATGCATCCAGGCACCTGAAGACTAAAAATCTTTTAAAATAGACTCTTTGCTGCTCTATGTAGTAAAAAAAAAGAAAAAAAAAGTTGGCTCATAACTTTTCTCAGGATGCTAAATTCTTAGTACAAGATAATAGTATCATGTGCCCATTTTTCTATCATCATGGAATTGCCTAGAACATAATTTGCAGATTGACTTAGCAGTATATCACAGATCTCTGGCTAATGAAAATACTTGCAGACAGCTCGTAGCCCACATGAAGCAATATAACAAGATTCAGTGCATCAGTTACAAATAAAACTTAGACAGTAAGTTGCTTTCAATTTCATCTACATGTTTTTTAGATCTGTAGTAGTTGAATTTGACCGGTAGCATGAATATACCCATGGCTCTGTGTATGTTTGTGTATGTGGGTGTGCTCATGTGCGGTCCTAGTTTTCTACTTGAGGAGAGATCCTCTCTCATCTGTTTTCCTTTTAACGTGTTTGGTTCTTTTTTATCTCGAAATGTGAACACCCAAGTATTTCTTTTAATTACACAGATCATCTATGAAATTCATAAAAAGTGAGAACGTTTGTCAAAGCAAAAATGAAATATATCACTCCACGTCCTGTCACCTGTAATTTTGAATGTATATCCTTTTAGTTTTTTTTCTGTCCCTCTCCCCTTCTGTCCCTTTCCCTCCTCTTTCTCTCTTTCACACTCTCTTTGTCATGAGCATTGTTTTTAATATATGGCAACATCATCTCCTGTCCTCTCTTTTTTCACTAATTATGGTCATTCATCTACTTTAACACAAAAGGTACATATCATAAGTTTAATGAATAAATATTATTCAGTCTGTATGTCCCATAATCCATTTAACTAGTTTCCTATTGTTTGGCATTTAGATTGATTCCTTTTTTTTTTTTTTAAAGATTTTATTTATTTGACAGAGAGAAACACAGCTAGAGAGGGAACACAAGCAGAGGGACTGAGAGAGGGAGAAGCAGACTTCCTGCTGAGCAGGGAGCCCGATGCAGGACTGGATCCTGAGACTCTAGGATCATGATCTGAGCTGAAGGCAGATGCTTAACGACTGAGCCACCCAGGCACCTCTACTTCTCTTTTTTTTTTAAATACTGTAAGCAGTGTGTTGTTGTCCATGCTTATGTATGGGCTTGTTCAGTGATTTTTCTGAAATATCATCTGCTTTCATTATTTTTACCAAGATGCTAAAGACCTTGATGTTTCTCTTCTATTTGTGTGTTTTCAGCTTTTATCACAATTTAGTAAACTTTTTAAGTTAGTGTTGAAAGAGGAAACTGAATTTTATGGTATTTGCGGCTGTTGTTCCTACAATTTTATAGCTTTCAAAAGGTGTTGATGGTTCACAGTGGTCTGATCTTACGAATAAACTGTGTACTTATGGGCCCGATAAACTTTACTATGTTTTGCCCTCTTAAAATCTAGCAGCAATATCATTGATTTTAAAGATCATGTTTATCTGATACTGTGTTGAAAAATAATGCACCTAAAGTAAATCTCTTTATATTTAATTTAAATAATCACACTTGCAAGTTATATAATATTTAATTATATTGCATGATATATATAGTACACAACCACATATATGTATTATATATAACCACATATATGTGACCATATATAATACTTTAACTCCTTTACAAGTCACTTTTAATCCATAGGTACTAATAGATCTAATTTGTGATTTTCTGTTATCTGACTCTTTTTATTTAAGATGCAGTCAGATTTTCTAAGGTTTTCTTGTGACCTTAGAGTCCTGGTTTTCATGAAGAAAAGTGAAGTATAAAACATCCTTCTGTAAGTCACATGCAGGGCTAAGAATTAAAACTCTGTCTTGTTTCTCATTGCAAGTTGGATTGCCATTTGTGTTTGGATAATTACAGTTTCTTACTTTGGGAATTTTCCAGGCTGTGTGGGTTGATTCTCATTGGCCATGTCTAAGAATGGGTCAGGAGAGCTTCCTTTGCTCTATTTACTATATTACCAATGAAATCCTCACAGGTTTCTTTCAGGCCCCTGTAGCTTGAACTAATGAGCAAATTCACAGCTCTTTTCTGGAATCTTTGCAGTTGTTTAGTGGGAAAATTCAGATACACAGGAAGGGGTCTAGAAGGAATTTAAACAAAATAATAAAGCCATCTTATAAAATGTTGCTAATTTCCCAGCAGGTGTATTTTAAAGTAAACTATAAATATTCTTTATATCGGATGCTATTTTCTTTTAATACTGAGGTAGTGTTTATATTACTGGGTAGTGAAATTCAACATAAAATTAAAATTCTTTCCTAATGAGTTCATAATATCAGTAATTAGAAAACTAGTGTTTCTCAAGTGGGGGCACCTTCCTTCTCTCACCACCCCCCCCTTTGACATTTGACAAATTATTATTAGTACAACTATGGGGGTGAGAGTGTTACTGGGATCCAGTGGTGGAAAGTAGGGATGCTGCGGAACTTCTTACAGTGCATGGGGGAGCCCCAGCCACAGTTATCTGGCCTAAATGTCCATACTGCAGATGGTGAAAAGCCCTAGTCTAAGAGAATATTTGAGCCATGGGTTGGACTTCCTAAGCAGGGTATGTTTATTTTCTTTATAAGCAATATTTATTTTATCCATATTCAGTATCAAGTAGCAGAAAAAGGTAATAGAAACTTCCTGGGTGCAATCAGTTATACAGTCTCAAAATTATACTGCTTCTATTTTTATGGGTCAGATTTATGAAGAGGCTGGCAGGAAGTTACAAGGCCTAGTAAATGCTGGGCCATTATGTAATTCCTTAATAAAAACGTGTACTTCAGATTTCTGTTGAATATATTTTGTTTCTCTTCTGACTTTCATTGTGTTACATTTTAGAATTTGAGAACCATAAAAGGGGGAAAAATAGCCCTGTTTTTGATTTACTTACACATGCACATATACATATACTTTATAGAAATTCTGAGATGGGATAAGGATGGCTGCTAAAATGAGCAGGTGCCGACACAGGGGAAGGACGTTCAAGATAACGGCACCGTGGATAATAACGTGGAGGCGTTAATATCACTGAATATGAAGATTTTCAGCCGTTTGGATTTATTTTATCTTCTCTGGTGTTCTTTTGTTTTCCCCAAATAATTTTGCAAGTTTTCTACCTTTCAAATTACAGGTTACTCTGTTGATATGTTTTCCAGTAACATACATGTTTGATATGTTGTAGTAGTATTTTTCTTTAAAACAGTGTCTTTCTGGGCAATCATATGAAGGGCATCCAGAAGGAAAGGGTTTTTAGCACTGAATCCAATAGCTCTTGGTTTTTGTGAAGGGCTGCCAGATACACGGTTGCGTCTGTTAGTTAGAGATGTGAAATGACCTCCCTGGGATGCCGAGGGGGAGGCAGGTTGTGTCTAAATGTAATTGGTATGCAGCCTCACAGTTTTAAACAGACAACATAGTTCATTCTTGCCATTTTTCCTGAGAAAATTTATTTTAATTGTGTAGCTCAGTCTTCCTTCAGTTCCTGTCATCAGTATTTTTAAATAAATCTACATCTCCATTCTACCTTTTTAAAAAAGATTTTATTTATTTATTTGACACAGAGAGTGAGAGAGAAAGAGAGAGTGCACATACCCAACAGCACAAGCAGGGGGAGCTGCAGAGGGGGCGGGAAACAGGGCCCCTCAACCCCATCCCTACCCGGGGAAGGGAGCCCAATGTGGGGCGTGATCCCAGAGTCCTGGGATCATGACCTTAGCCAAAGGCAGACGCGTAACCAATTGAGCCACCCAGGTGCACCTTCCATTCTACTTTTTTGATAGTTCATAGAATCTGACAGGTAAACCTGAGTGGTTCTTCAGAGTCAAACAAAAATCCAATTAGAACACCCATTATTAAAAGTAAGTTTGGAACGAATGGGTAAAATAGTATTACCACTACTAATTAAAATTATTTGATATAGCTGTTAACATAAAGTACTGAAATACTTTGTGTGCATTATCTCATTGAATTTTTAAAACAGTTCTATGAAGTAGCAAGTTATCCACATTTTATGGATAAGAAAACTGAAGCCATAAGAAAGTCATACACCGAACAAGTATGTGGTGAGTCTGACCCATGAAGTGTATTTTATGAGTCCATGTTCCTCTGCAGTGTTCAGTTCCTACTTACACTTATGTGCAATTGCAGAAAAAAGCACAGACATGGAGATAGAGTGCTTTTAAAAGGTAAAAGATCAGGTAGCTTGAATTCTTGGAAGTGGTATTGGAAAGAAATGAAAGTAGACTTGTAACAGCATTGCCAATAGAAATGTTGACTTAGCCCGGGATTTGGATGCTACATAAAATTTGATTATTACACCTGAAAACATCATTCGGGGAATCTGGAAATGTCCCAGCTAGAGGTCAATATACTTGGAAATTGAAGGATAACATTTTGAGTTGAGCCTGTGCATTTGGCAGCCGATCAGTAATGTCTTCACTGCATTCCAACGATCCGGATTATTGGGGAAAAAAGAGACCGGAAATGCATGACCACTTTGAGAGGTGTCGACATGGCTGGCCGGACTCTGCCAACTATTGCAGCTTTGTCATCATCAATATAATCTTTTAATAACAGTCCCTTTTGTTACATTTTTTGACAACATGACAAACACTACATAGTGCTTTTGCAGGCTCTGATAATCCTTCTTGGATGAAATAACCTGTAAAATTTATCTTTTTCTACCTTTACTTTTTTGCAGCATGCATTAAAAACCAAGACTGTCCTTAGGGTTTTCCAGGACTGTAATAATATATTTGGTATAAAATCTTAACTCAGTAAAAACCTAGTTTACTTGTTTGCAGTTTACATCTTTCTGGCTATGGAGGAGAACCTTAAGGTTGAGCCTTGTCCTTTTGTTTTCATCAGAATAGTGAAAATAATAAAAATTAACTTGGATTTTTAATTCTCCTCGAAGTTCTCTTACTTATTCCCAGCCTCCTTAGTGCTATTTCTTCAGGCTGTGTGGGAGACACTCAACAAGCCCATGTTGTAATAAGATAATCCATTTGGAGCCATTTAAAATCACTGTAGACCAGGAAAGGTGGAAATATAGGTCAATAGTCATTTCCTTTGTTTCCTCCAGAAAATAAATGACTTAATACTTGATAGTCATCTTAATTTTCTCTAGGCAAAGAAGACCCGTGTTGTTACTTCATTACATAATCCATTCAGTGTTCTGGATGTGTTTTCATTATTATCCACACGATTTTCATGAGGGGTAATGACTGATGAATATGTTAATGTACAGTCCTTTTAAACTTGTACTTTGGCAAATATCTATTTCTTTTTCTTTTTCCTTTTCTCTTTATTTTTGTTAAGTTTCAGTAATCACGGAAGTCAGTAAAACATTACAAATCCTGCAGACAGTGTTAGTAAAAGCAGTCAGTTCTTGTCTTGAATATGTAGCTAATAAAATGCCGTATGTATGTTTGCTTTATTTCCACCAAACCTGTGTTTCCAAGTTTGGATACGTTGGACTTTTTGTATCTCTTAGAAGATTTGAACATACTCAGCTTAAGGGAAATCTTCTTCTGTGTGTCACAGATCTTGTGTATGCAAAAATATATTGAAATTGGGCACCTGGGGGGCTCAGTGGGTTAAAGCCATGATCTCAGGGTCTTGGGATCGAGGCCCACGGGGGTCGGGCTGTCTGCTCAGCAGGGAGCCTGCTTCCTCCTCTTTCTCTGCCTGCCTCTCTGCCTACTTGTGATCTCTCTCTGTGTCAAATAAATAAATGAAATCTTAAATAAATAAATAAATATATATATAAATTAAATAATATATCCAAAGAGTCACATAACCCAGAGTTGAGTCGGTCCTTTTTTTTCTTTTAAAGATTTTTTTTTAATTTAAGAGAGAGAGCATGAGAGGGGTGAGGGTCAGAGGGAGAAGCAGACTCCCTTTTGAACTGGAAGCCCAATGTGGGACTTGATCCTGGGACTCCAGGATCATGACCTGAGCTGAAGGCAGTTGCTTAACCAAATGAGCCACCTGGGCACCCTAGAGTAGGTCCTTTAAGGGATATTGGAGGAATATATGACGTGGTTGGCTTCTCCTATTGGGTTCCCTGTCTCAACCTCTGTGGACAGCCTAGAGATGTTAGTGCCATCCTTGATGCTCCCTGTTGCTCTGTTTTATCTGCATTCTTCCTCCTCCTTGTCAGTCATCAACGGCTGTTCATTCTGCCTGTGAACTGTGTCTTCCTCCTCTTCCTTCCTGCTGCCATGGCCATAGTTCTAGCTTACCACCTCTCCCCTCAGCTACTGAGGTGGCCTGTGAACTGGCCCTTCCTCCTGCATCCAACCCTGTATGTTCATAGGGCATCTTCTGAATTAATTCTAATGCTGTGTCACTAAATACAAAGCTTAAATGTATTGTGTTTTTGTGAAATAGGCCTTCGCAACTTCCAGTCACATACTGTGTGATGCCCAAACATGTTTCTTCCCCATGTACCTCCAGCTCTTGAGGCAGCGTTTCCATCTTGTTCACTTGTGCCCTAGCAGGTAGCATATAGCGGCATTAAAGAAACATTTTTTAATGAATAAATGAAGTGCCGTAACGCATAAGGCCCTTCACAGCCTGACCTGATCTCCTCTCCAGTTTCTCCTCCAAAGAGCAGTATGTTCCAGCCACACCAAAGCCTTTACCATTCTTCATAAATGCGGGATATTTTATAGCCCTAATAAGATTGTCCTTATGCTTTCTCTCATCTGTCAACAATCAGTTATCTCCTGGGTCAGTTAGACCGAGGAGAATGAATTGACCTCATGTCTGCCTACATTTATTATTCTCATTAGCCCAGCAAACATTTGCAGAGCACATACTAACTGTTAGACACAGTTATAAGTCTGGGGGTAGGGATACTGTTATGAATGAGAGACAAGGTCACGTCTTTTCTGGAACTTAGATTCTAGTGTAATAGCAAATAAAGAATTAGTCAGGTAGTGATGAATATTAAGATGGAATAGAATACACAGAGACCCAGAGGAGAGGACATTTTTGATATGACTGAAATATACTCTGAGCAGAATGGTGTAAGATGGGTTTGGGGAGCTAGTGGGGGGGGGGCATCGGACACGTGGTTGGTGACACCTCCTGGAGGGCAGGGAAGAGACTTGAGACCATCTTCAGACTGTTTGCCTTCAGTATATCTCTGATCAGCCTGCCTTTGCCTCGCTGCTGCCACCTCAGCCCAGGTTCCAGTCCTTTGTCAGATCTCGGGGCCAGCCAGAGTAGCGTGGGCTCATACACTTTGCAGTCAGCGGCTAAATACTCAGCAGTTGAGGTTCTCTATCCCTGAGAGCAGTGGAAAGTAGGCTTAGTCCCAGAGTTAGACTGCCTGCCATTCTCATAATCTTGGGCAGATGACTTCATCTCTCTGAACCTGAATTTTCTTGTCCAAATGAACATAGTAAAAAAAAAAAAAGAGAAAGAAAAAGAAAAAAAGGGGGGGATAAATGGCGAGAAAGAAGCTATAAAACTTTCTCCCTTTTGTTCGCTGATAATACCCTAAGTGTTTAAACAGTGCCCAATACTCTTTAAATATTTTTTGGAATGAATCAGTAAATGTACAGATGAACAATTTGATGAATGTAAAGCACAAGAAACAATACTCAGTGCATATATGTTCAGCAAATGGTAGCTATTGCTATTATAGCTTAGTTGTTAATATTAGTTTTAAAATTGTGAGCCCTGTGATCATCCTTTCCTTGTGTTGCAAGTGTAATTTTCCATGTGTGGAGCCTGTCTACTGTGTTGGCCATTCTGCCCGGGCTCACGGTGCCTCATTTCTGTGCGCACGTGTGTGCCTAGGCAAGGAGGCTTGGGCTGGGCAGGTGCCTTCTAATTCCTGTCTGCTCTGCTCCCTAACTCTGACCTCTGCTGGGGCTAAACCTTTCTCCTAGCCCTGTAGAGAGTCTTGTTTCTGGCTTCCTTTTCCAGGACTGAACTCACTTCTCTCTTGTCTTTATTTATTTATTTATTGAGATATAATTAATGTGTAACATTATGTTAGTTGCAGGTGTATACCATTAATGCTTTGATATTCGTGTATATTGTGAAATGATCACAGTGGGTCTAGTTAACATCCATCATCGTATATAGGAAATGATTTTTCTAACATCCATTCTCTTAGCAGTCTTCATATGTACAATACAATAGTATTAATATAGTCACCATGCTGTGCCTCACATCCCCATGACTTACTAGTTTTCCAAGTAGAAGTCTATAAGTTCTGACCCCCTTCCCCACTACACATAGATACATACCCACCTCTGGCAACCACCAGTCTGATCTCTGCATCTGTGAGCTCATTGGTGTTTTCAGTTTGTTTGTTTTTTATGATTACATGTATAAGCAAGATGGCTTACTTTTTGTCTTTCTCTGACTTACTTCATTTACCATAATATCCTGATGGTTGATCCATGTTGTTGCAAATGGAAAATTTTACTTCCTTTTTATGGCCAGATAATATTTTTATCTTTACACGACATCAAGACTACCTGTTGGCTCATCTTCATAGCCCTGTGCCTGCTCTTGCAACATTAGATCTCTCCCTGCAATGTTAATACCTGCCCAGCAGAGCTGAAGTTTTGCCTTCCTCCTCTCTAGGGTTTGGTTAGTCGTGGGTAGACATTCTCTTGCCATGATGTTGCCCTTTTTTGTTGTTCGTTTGTTTGGTTTGTTTTTCTGTTTGTTTTTTTACCCAGTTTCTGTTCTCCAGTCCTTGGCTGGCCGCTGTTATTTGCCACAATGCCTCATAGTTCACAAATGGGACGTGAATGGAAGGAGCTGCGTGTTTATGGAGAGATCTGGTTAATTCACAACCCCCAAGTGTGTGCAGAAGTGTGTGTGTCATCTTCAGAATATGAATGACAAAAGTAACATTCTGTTACACTTTGTATTAATGCTGGGGTGGAGAGTGTTACTTGGAATCTCTGATGACATTTCTAAAGTATCAGTGTGAAATGCACTGTTGGGGTAATTTAGTGCTTACCAACATAGGAAACAGACTGATCCTTGCTATCAAGAAAATAGAAGTTGCCACGTGGTGAGTGCAGTTTTACCAGTCCTTATGAGAGACCTAATTCCATGTTTCAGTGGGGGGAGTTTATGGAAGACTTTTGTTTTTATGACTGAAGACAGATATTTCAGAATAATGTATATATGGATCATTGAAACCATTGAAGGGGATTTAAGTTGAGAGTTCCAGTAGTTCTCTAGTTTAGCTCTTATTTGTACTGATGTGGTCATCCATGTGATATCCTGTCTCCCATGCTACAGAGCAATGAGAGATGAAAGGCTGGGACAAAAGGGCAGTGTATGTTTGAACTGATATTTATTTCGTACATTAGAGGTACTTTGATTATGCATATGCCTTGTACCAGCTTGATCAGGATATGTGAGCTTAGAAAAATATACTCTTACACTTAATCTAAGAGGTTATAATGTGATGCCCAGATTTATCTCTCTTGATTATCTAATGTAGAGGGTAAAGTTCCTGTATCATCCAAGTGCATGAAACTGTTGTGTAAATATCGAATGAGCCACCAAGGGTATATGAATATTTTGAAAACACTGGATAGCAGATGAGATTACCATAGATTTTTCTGGATGTTGAAATCATGATGGGATTGACTTGCTAAATTAATTATGAGGTATTTCTAGGATAGGATGCATAATCTCATCAAGGCAAGAAAATATGTTGCAAGTTTAACTTAAAGAAGAAAAAAAGGAAATAACTTTGAAACCATGGGCTTATTTGACCTCTTCTAGATATTCCCCAAAATGTTCATACTCACCAGTGACAGGAAGTTGCACATTCAATTCACTAACTAAATTAGCTTATTCCTGAGAGGAGCTGTTAATGGAGATTCCAGAATTCCTGAGAGAGGGAGAGAGAGAAGAGCGAGCGAGAGATATGGGGAGGGGTGGGTTGGAGTGGGGAGGACTGGAGTGAAGGAGGAAGGTTGGAGGATGGGAGAGAGAGAGAATTGGTTTGAAACAGAGCTGTACCCCCTTGGTAATCTTGAGACCTTGGACAGTTTAATCTCCATGTATGTCACATGTCTCATCTTCAGAGACTAGAGCTTTGACTGCTTGGGTTGCTGTAAGGACTAAATGAGTATCCCTTAGTAAAAGGTGAGGTCCTTAAATATGCAAATATTATGCATTACTATGTTTTTATTATCAAGATAATAATACAGTGATTTTTTATGCTATGATGTAATTTGTTGTATAGTGATAGATATTTGAAACTGTTGGCTGCATGTGGTTCTGATTTCTTAGGTTATTGATCCTTACCTATGTAAAACAAGATGAATTTCACTGATTCTTTTGTGTTTCAACACAAGTTTGGGAGTTATGATAAAACAGTTATTTATGTTTTCTCTGAAGACCTGGATGACTCACAGTTAGGAAGAGGGTGAAGAAAAAGACTAGCATCTTGGGAATAGGAGGACAAATTCTAGTAGTTGCCATGGGAAAGTCCCACCCCCCCTTTTGTTTTTATGAGATGATCATTGAGCATCAGTCGCTAAGCCCCCCGCATTCTGTTCAGAATATTTTGAGATGTTAGGAAGGTTGTGCTTGTCCTGGTTTTAGCTAGGAGAGCTACTACGGCCAAATCTTACTTGGCC
The DNA here is from genome assembly GCA_004023965.1 of Spilogale gracilis. Taxonomy (NCBI): domain Eukaryota; kingdom Metazoa; phylum Chordata; class Mammalia; order Carnivora; family Mephitidae; genus Spilogale; species Spilogale gracilis. The sequence continues at coordinate 96,727 of PITA01003738.1, forward strand.
AAAAGGAAAATCCAGGATACCATTCTCATTCAGTGCACATGTAGTTGGTCAGTAGCCGTCTAATAAATCTAGAGGTTAATTTTTGCTTTAATTAATAAAATTTACTCATACGAAGCAAGCAGTGTTAAGTGTGTATACGTGTGTGCATGTGTAGATGAATTTATACATACACCAATGTAAATTATACAGGGTTGTATAATATCAAAATGTTCATTACAACACAGATAGACAAAGAGTACGATGTTACTTAAATTGATGACTGTGTAATTTTATTTACCTCTTGGGAATCAATTGAGCTATTGATTCCACAGCAAACATGTTTTGATTAAGATCATGGCAAGATATGTTTGACAGCAATTTCAAATTATTAAAGTTTATTACATATTTAAAGTCTACGGTCAACTGAGATTGTATGTATCTGATTTTAGCTTAGGGAGATAAATCTATTGATATTTTGTTCAAGAAACTACATCCTCAATGGTATATAGTTACCATGCACTCCATAAAACCCATACCCTTTCCTTAATGGTCTGGAATATGGTGTGATGCTCAGTGCTTATGTTTATACTAAGCAGGGTTGGAATCATGAATATAGAGATTAATATGCTTTATATATATTTACAATATTGCTTTTAGACAAATATAAATTGAATCTGTTCTAGTTGAGTTTAATAGTTAAGGATTGGCTTCTTAGCTGTGAATGTTGTTATTTATGGTGTTTATTATAGTTGTGCCTGTGGACGATGCTAGAAAATCATGAAAAGAGAAATATTTCGAGGGAAAACTTTATTTTTTTTTTTCTTTTAGATTTTATCAGAGGGAGAGTGAGCACAAGCAGGCAGAGTGACAGGCAGAGAGAGGGAGAGAGATTGAGCTCAAAGCAGGGGGAGTGGCAGAGAGAGAGAGAGAAGCAAGGAGCCTGATGTGGGACTTGATCCCAGGACCCCAAAATCATGACCTGAGGTGAAGGCAGACGCTTAACCGACTGAGCCATCCAGGCGTCCCAAAACTTAACTTCTTAAACAAAAAACTCTCAAGAGGTGTTTTATTTTTCCACTTTTATTTGAAACTAACATGTTCATCCTATCTTTAACACTTGTAGGCTTATTCAAGAATAACAATAAAAAAATCATGAAAATACAGTCATATTTAAATGTGCTAAATGGAACATGGGCCCAGTCAGGTTTTCATGATTTATCAGTTTTTAACTTCAAAGACTCTGGTTAGCTTGCATTTTTTAAACTAATGAGTTTATCACAGCCTGTGAGGAGAATGGTTAAAGTATATCAGCCGTAAATTGGTACAAAGCACTAAAAGGGACATTAGCCTCTAATCAGATTCCAACAGTTCATTAAACCTGTCTTTCCAGAATCGCTCTTTGTCTTTTCCCTGCCTTCGCGAGGCATCTTCCCTTTTCCTCAGGGCAAGACCTCCTCTGGGGTAGGAAGCAATATCAACTCATTCTTCATTGTCTACCAACTAAACAGCCTGCGGGATGCTTTGTTAGGGTAGATTTCTGGCTGCTGTGAAGGGCAGGGGCGTGGAGGGCCGGCCGGCTGCAGGAAGGCTTTCTTAAAACTGGGTGGTTGCAAGCCAAGCTGTCCGCCTCCAACCGAGGAATCAAGTGACACATTAGGATTTGAGATCCATGCCTGATGTGTAAACAACTCACTGGCCACGATGAAAGGATTTAAAGCTTGGAATAGATGAACCGAGCTTGCCAGGGATACCACAGTTCTTTTTGCTCCAAGCTATTAAGATGCAAAATGCCCAAAAAATATGGACAAGTCAAAAGCACAAGTTTAAAAAAATGCATCCTGCCAGTTTTAATAATATTGCTCATTTCTAAGAAAAGAACCTGACAGTAGTTTTTCCTCTTTATGTTACCCCTAATAGACTAGGTAGCATGGAATTTTTAAATGCTCATTAGTTAGCTCTGGAGTAAATTTGCCTTTTTCTCTTGTTGATGTCTCAGAACAAATATTTGTGATAAGAGGCCCTATAAATTTTACTTCTTATTTCTTAAAAAGGATTGGCAAGAAATAGAGATAATTAGAGCTTTACTATACTGCACTCTGTTGGTATTGTTTGGTAATAAAAACATTCATGATTTGTCAAAGTGGGAGTTGTTTCTCTTTAACTATTTGATAGAAAAGCAGCTGTGTGAGAGGCAAAAACCTAAAAGTGTAGAAATGCTATTAATGTTTGTCATCAAAAGTAAGCAAAATATTTAGAAACAGATCTCTTTTTCTTTTAAGGAGACCACTTTAGAGTCATGTGCTTCCCTTCTGTGATTGAGCGGAGAAACCATTCTAAAAACCCCACCTTAGTCATTTCAGTTTCTGAGTTTGGTCAATAGGTGAGGGTCAAGTTGACATTCTAAACATGTTTTAAAACAGAATTTTGGCCTGAAGCAAGCAATCCGAAGGGTCTTTTGAATTCCCTTCATAGGTTATAGACTTTAAAAAATCCCCAAAGCTGTGAAAATGAGTAGAGAATAACCTTGATTTAATCTTTTTGTAGATATTGTTTGAAATTCTCATGAGTCACAAAAGAAATAAGTTTCTCCGTTTAAGAAGTGGTAAATTCAGCCAAACACATACCAAAATAGAAATAAATTGTTATTTATTTTTTGGTTGTGACTTGAGCTTAAAAATTCACTCTCAAGCTAAAATGTATATGCGTTGTTTTTGCAATAGACGTTTGGGGTCAATACATAGACATTTTCATCTGATCTGTAGTGCCATACCAAAACTCAGTGTCTAGAATTGTATGATCTTGTTTTTAAAATTATTTAGATTTTGACAATAGTATGAGCATATGGTCATTTCTTATCTTTTTTTCTTCTTTGTGCATTTCTGCACACATACAACCTCTGGAACTAAGGGAGAGGGAAACATCCTTCTCTTTCCTTCCACTATTGCAAAAGTGTGATGAGTTGTTCCAGCCCCATATAAATTAACGTTAAGGTTTCTTTACTCCAGTTCATTATAGTCTGACCTCCAACCCAGAGGTCAGAGAATCAGACTGATTAATTCAACTTCTTGGTCATTATTTCAAATGATAGTTCAGAGTGGTGGGATAATTGGTTATGCTGATAGTCTCATTTAATTATACTTCATTGTTTAAAAAATTGGGTTAGCAGTACTAAATGTACTACTATGAAGGAAGAGTCTACCAGATGTCCTCATCTGAATGCTTATGGCTGACATTCCCCCTCTCTCTTTTTTACTCTCAGAATATCAACACCTTTGAGAACAGAATGTTAATGCTTGATGGGATGCCGTCAGTCAGAGTCAAAACCGAGCTTTTGGAATCTGAGCAAGGGGTAAGTTTCAACGATGCCCCACCCTCTTCTCTTTATGATAGCTGTGGCAGTCACTTCCAGAGCATCTTGACGTCCGCGGATTTTCACTTGCATTTGCTTTTTCTCTCAAGTAGAGATCATCTGAGACTGGTTCTCATCCATTTGCAACCTCACACATTACTAACTTGGGAAAGATAACTTCCTGAAGCTAGGAAGGGACCGTGACCTTATAAGAACCATATGGTTTTATTTAAGTTACTGAGGGTTTTGAAAAGCTAATAAAAATCCAAAGCAAAGAGGAATTATTAAAAAATAAGATGGGAATATAACCGCCATGCCAAAATGGCTTGCTTCTTTCCTAGTTAGGAAGTTACAGGGTACAGGTATAGAAGTGTTCCTCTTTGTTGGATTGATTTCTCTTGTGACATTTGCATTTCGCCTATTATATGCCATGAGGACTGGAGGATAGTTGATGAAATTTAGGTCGAGTTGGAAATGCACATAAAGCAAAAGAAGGCTTATTCAACAGTATATAGCAAAATGGACAAATTAAAGTTGAAATATGAAGACTTAAGATTGAATTGAACTGAAAATTGAAAATATGAAAACCTAAGAGCATAGCTGGATTTCTTTTTTAAAGGACGTGGGTGATTTTATAATTGTTAACATTTGTAGCTTCAGTAGTTGATGTTATTATAAGGGCAATATGACTGCTTGCAGCCTTGGCTGACCACATCTGTAAGAAGGCACTGCTCGTGAGCCGAGGGCACACTGCCTACCTAGATTACTAACCCACCACCACTGAGGCACTCCAGATGACTGAAACAAGGATAAATCAAATAAATAATTAATCTTAATCTAATTAATGTATCTCTTACCAAAAATAGCACAACACTGGCAGTGTTTTGTAAGTGAGCAACTGGAAGACATTTTCAAATGTAGATAAAATTTCACTTGTACAAATCTGTGTGTAGGAATTCATGTGGGACCCCATTGAAGGGGCTCAGGAGGTTAGGATGCTAATGTGTTAGAGGGACTTCATAATGAGAAGCTGAGTGCATGAATCCAGATGGTAGCATGTAGAGGGTTTCTTTAGTAACTTCTGAGCAATCCATGGCAGGGTGAGTGGCATCTCAATGTATAGTCCTCTTTGTCACACGAAGCCTGTGTCTGAAACCATTTATATTCACTGTTGATTGTTGTTGTTGTGCAGGAAACTTTGTGGGATATGTCAGCCAGTAACATGCCTTCCCCATTCTGTGCGTGACATGTCGGCTGACTCACATAGGGTCAGCCTAACACTTAGGCTGCAGAGCATCGAGATTGTTGTAGGGAGTGCTGCAGAAAAAGGCTTGTGTTCACCTGGGTTTTTAAGTCAAACTCTGTGTCGTCCAAATCATGTAGTTTTTACCTTTGCCGTTGAACCTAACATGGAAAGGATCTGTTTTATTTCTGTTTATATCCTTTGGGATTTCTGTTTTCTTAATCTAAGTGCATGAGCGTCCGTTTCTTAAAATAAATTTCTACACACTCCATGTTTAAGTAGAACACATCACACAGACCGTAGTATCTCATTCACAGAGGCTAGCCTTGTTCCGTTGCTGATGGAAAAATAAAAAAGTCGTGTATTCCACATTGTTACTTTTATTTCACGAGATAGTTCTTCAGCTTCAGCAGCGGTGAATCTACTCAAGTCATGCATGTTTGGGGAGGCAGAGAAGTACAGAATCCAGAGTATTACTTGCACCACTGGTTGGAGCCAGGATGGGGCACTGTTGACACCAGCTCTGGGAATATTTGATGAGGTCAGGGTACTTCTTCTATACTGTCAGTTTTCAGTTGTAAAGTAAGATTTGCATGAAAGATTTAGATGCACAAAAACCAAAAGCCAGGATTCCCCGGGGTTTTCCATTGTATTCACAATGAATATAGACCTCTTGCCATCTTCTTTATGAAAAGTATTTACTGCCCTCAAATAAGGACAGGAAAAATGGTAGGTTCATAGTTTTCACTTAACGCTTAGTCATTAAAATAAATTTTCTTCCTTGTGAGTGGAGCTGTTGTTAGTATTATAACCCTAATTTTAGATTGCATATGTTGAAGGGAAGTAGAAACTTGATTTTATTCTTTTCCTTACCTTTGTATGAACTTCTTAAATATATGGCACATATAATTTTGTTCTCTTTTACAGTAAAGCTTTAAGAGAAGCAGGCCAGTGTTTAATGAAATGTATTATTACCTAATTATTTATGGTATATGGTAATTTGTATTTAATCATTTATAATACTTCAAATCAATTCTTCTTTAAAATTAGGGATAAAATCTAGACTTTAAGTGAGCTTCATTTTTGGTCATTTTACTGAAGTTTTTAATGGGTGATATATGGTATCATTTCAGAACCAGAACTATTTTACATAAGGAATACTAGAATTCTAAAGATTTCCTTATTTCAGTTTTCTAGGACTCTCCTCATTTCCTATTAGAAGCTGGTTGAAGTTTTATTATTTTTATAAGAAAGTTTAAAAACATTGGTGAACTTAAAATAATCATATGTGTGATTATGGGCTCCTGAAAAAGATGAGATATTAGTAATAGTAAACACAAAGTCATAGAAATGAATCAGTGCCCCACAGCAATGAGATGAGAAAACCCGGCTTTTGTCAAGGATTAGATTCTGTAATCACTCTGGAAGACCTAATTTCAAGAGTGTTTTTAAGACATAGACATTAAACGTCCAGTCTTTTGGGAAAGAGAAGTTTCGTATGCCTTTCAGGCTCCAGGCGACATTGTAAAGATACATTACCTTACACAGCCCTCCCGTTTCAGTGTGCCTCGCAGGCAAGTGTCTGTTCTCCTCTTCTGGCTATAAATAGTCCCTGTCAGCTGGTCTATACATATTCCCCACCCTTCCAAGGAATTCAGGACCCGATGACCACATTTCAGAGCTGGAAGAAAGACTATAGAATGGGTCTAGGTTAGCCATTCTGCTTTCTGTCTTCTCTGCAAAGTTCTGGTTGCCTTGTCTTGTTCTCTTAATAGTTTATGGTATATGAAAGTGATCATAGCTCTTCAATCAGATTGGAAGCTCCTGGAGGACAAGAACTGTTCCCTGTATTTTTCTTGTAGGCCCAGGCACCTGGCAAGTGGTCAGGAAATACATGTCTGGGTATTATAACTGGCACGGTGGAAAAATACAGAAGCAGTTATTCCTCGTTATAAACCTGCTCTGTCAACTTCATAGGGTTGGTGTGAACAAAAAAATAAAAATAGAAATACTGGAAACACATATTCTTATCGATGGCATAGTGTTCATCTTGTAGCCATGTGAACTGAATAGATCAGTAACAGCGACACCAACTCTGTGTGCCTGCTTCCGTTTGGAATTCTGTGACTCCCACATCCTTAGCTTTATGATATCTAAGTAGATTATTATTGTAGTCTGTTGAAACATGACTTCGGTTTTCTTCAGGCTTGCCGGTAGTACAGCACATGCTGCTAAGCAGTCCATGGGAAGGGTCTATGCTCTTGTGATACATTCAGGGGCACAGCAAGGAGTGCTAGAATGACTTTGTGACCTTTGGTGCTTGTGTCCTGCTGTTAGGAGAGATTCCCAAATGCTGTCAGCCTTTGGATGTTCTAACATGTTATTAAGCAAAGGACTAAAGCAAGAAGAAGAGGACAAGAACGATTCCACCCAGAGATAAGGCGATAGCAGAGACAGGGTACTGCCTCAAAGACTTAAAAGGTGATTTTTGTTCCTGGCCTTGGAGCTTACCGGCTTGAATGACATTGGGAAGTAACTCCATTACTCCAGGCCTCTATGTCCTCATCTGTACAGTGGGGGTGTTAGAGGCCGGCCCAGGCTCCATCCAACAGTGAGAAAAAGCATTTCCGTTAGGAGTTTAACAATCCTACCACAAGGAAGCTACCTGTGTGAGGAGGTAGAAATGCCGAGACTTTAAACGGGGACAGACCCAAGCTTAGGTGTTCCCTCTGCCATGGGCCAGCTGTGTGGGTCGCCTTGGTCTCTGCCCATTTCTCCTCTTCTGGGCAGTGAAGTGAACCGTCCAGCCTCCTCAGAGCCTGTCTGTATGTGGTAGGTGCTGAATAAATGTTCTCCCATTGACGAAGAGCAGGGAAAAAAGGGCCCCATTGTTTCACTTTCTGTGGATGCAGTTCTCATATAGTAGTTAGTAGAGATTAAACATCTGGATTAATTTAGAATTTTAAAAGAAGATTTAAGGTAAATCTCCCAAGTGCAACCCTTATTTTTTTTTGAATTTTTATTTAAGCATACCTAGAGAAATATTTCAAATTCTGATTAGATTGTATCACATAAGTAATGGGATAATGAAGCTAGAAATCAATGATTATATTAACACAAAAATGTTATCATATTTTGGTGTGACAGTGGCCTTTGGCCATAATTTTTTAGAAAAAGAGTTCTGAGTCTGTGTATCTCGGAGACACTTACTGATCTGTTTACAGGGGAGATGGCGAGGTCTCTGGGATTTGCTGCAGGGTGAAGTGGGAGGGCAGAATGGGTGGGGAGAAAGACGAGGGTGAGACGGCCAGGATTCCGTCACTGTTAAAGCTGCACGGCCGTACTCTGGGGCTTTGTGTGACCGTTCTGCCTGATTTTGTATATATATTTGGGGTTCTTGAAAGTAAAATGTTTAAAAAGGAAAAGAAGCTCTTTAAATAAAAATAGAAAACTTCAGGGGCACCTGGGTGGCTCAGAGGTTTAAGCCTCTGCCTACGGCTCAGGACATGATCTCAGGGTCCTGGGATCAAGGCCCACATCAGGCTCTCTGCTCAGCGGGAAGCCTGCTTCCTCCTCTCTCTCTGCCTGCCTCTCTGGCTACTTGTGATCTCTCTCTCTGTTAAATAAATAAATACAATCTTAAAATAAAAAAAAAATAGAAAACTTCATTGGTGCACAGGTGTCAGAGGAAGTCCCAAAGGAAACATGTGTCACCCAGCCACCCTCACTGTCCTCTCAGTCTTTAGGGAAGGAGCTTGGCCTGAGTCCCTCCACCAGCACAGCAGTGCTCCAGGCTGTGGTTACCCCCTCTTCCTTCCACTGTAGGGCAGGTGCATTTCTGACCTGTGGGCCTGTAGGTAGAGAGAGTGGTAGCGAGGGTGGAGTGGAGAGACAGGGAGAAACATGTTGGGTGTTTTGCCAATTTTAAGTGCTCCGAGCAGTCAGTGATTGGGTTGTAGAAGACCCTCATGTGTTACGCTGGGGGCAAAGCCCGATGCCTTTACCACAGCCCTGGAGCCCTGAACGGTGCAGGGATGTCAGCAGACAGGCTTAACTGTATCCTCCACGATTCCCTAGCAGAAAATGGCAGGCCAGAGATCCCTATGAGCACCCTAATTTTAGAGACAGGACAGAAGAGGGATGCCTGGGTGGCCCAGTCGTTAAGCATCTGCTTTCGGCTCAGGTCATGATCCCTGGGTCCTGGGATTGAGCCCCGTGAGCATTGGGCTTCCCTCTCCCTCTGCTACTCCCCTTGCTTGTGTGCTCTCTGTCTCTCCCCCTATCAAATAAATAAATAAATCTTGGGGGAAAAAAAAAAGGAGAGAGAGAGCTAGGACAGAAGGAAGTAATGACCGTTTTCCTAGAGGCAGCTTGCAGTAACTTTTGCAAAGCATTCTGCAGGACATTCATGACAAGGTGGTGAAGGCATTTCTGTATCACAGAGGACTGACTAGCACCATTAAGTCAACTATATTGTACCTTCCTGTAGAGTGGAGTTTTGCTTTATGTTTCTCATTATTCCTTCTCATCTCAGTACAAGGAACTTATAGCTAGACAGGGCTCAATAAATAGCGATTCAGATGCTATTTATTGTAAGTGAGAGCCAGAGCCAGACTGTAGAATATTGAGGATTTTGAGACAGATGCTATTTTGGAAAAGACCCCAGTCTTTAGGCTTAATAAAGAAATAGAGACAGGTGCAAGTATTATAGCTGAACCTGATCGTGTGCTATGGGATGTTTAAGGCCGACAGTTGCATTAACATTTCGTAGCTTTAGAGGAAAAAAAAACACAAAATCAACCACAAACCTTTTTCTTTTTCTCAGAAAACCGTTACGTTTAATTTAACATAAAAAGTTTAATATTTTTCTGTGTATAAAAGCTTAGCAAGACAGTGTTACTGTAATGACTTTATCAGGAAAAGAAAAGGCACTGTAAAAATGCCACTCGCATTACCCTTTAACAGAGGCTCATTATTACCTCCCCTGCCGTGGAACAGCAGCCAACAGAGCTAGTCAATTGGTAGAATTATCTTAGACATACGAATTTGCTTATCATTTAATATTCTCCGATGACCCACCGCTTGAGATCTTTTGATCTGTAGTGCAATCTTTGCATGTCACTATCTGGCTTCAAAGAAAAACATATGCAGAAACTGTGTTATTCCTAATCCAAGAGGACCTTTAAAAAAAATGTAGGAAAAAATATCTGTACTTGCAAAACTCATTTTAAGGAAGAGCTATCCTCCACTAAAGAAGCAGAGTTGGACGGATTTTAATAATGTCAGAATAGCCAATAAATGTATTAATAGAAAGAATTGAAAATCAATGAGCTGTGATAGTAATTACAGATAGTACCCAAGGGAAATATAACAGGAAGGCAAATCCTTTCCCTTGGGGGCTGCCCTGGGCAAAGCTATGAAGTTGATAATTCTGCTCTCCTTCTTTCCCATTAGCAATGTACTTTCTCCTAGGTAATTCTTCTTCACTCCTAGCCCAGACATTCCCAACCCTTGGTGTGGTGAGGGCTCCGGATACTCACAGACCTGCGGATGACTGGTTCTAACTGGAGTCTCTTTAACTGAGGAAAATGTAAAGTACTATTCTTTCCAGGAGTCATTTGCATTTTTATAGGGTCAGTGCTTTCTTTTTTTTTTTTTTTTAATTTTATTTATTTTTTTTATTGTTACTAAAATTTTTTTTTCCAGTGTTTCAAGATTCATTCCCCATTCCCCACACCCAGTGCCCCACGCTTTAGGTGTCCCCAGTAACCACCACCAGGCTCTCCCATCCCTCCACCCCCCTCTCTCCAAGTCCCTCAGTTTGTTTCTGTGTTCAAAGTCTCTGTTGTTTCGTTTCCCTCCCTAGATTACCCTAGTTCCCATTTGCTTTCCTTCTGCCACTGTCCTCCAGTTTGCCCCTCATGCACCGCAAGTAAGTGCTTTCTAAAAAGGAACACTTCTTAAAGAGTAATTTGGAAATTTCGAGTTGGGGAAAATTAACCTCTCAGCCATATTTCAGTTTATACTTGATTGTGTTCTCCTTCATGTACTTTTTTCTTTTTTAAGATTTTATTTATTTATTTGATGGAGAGAAACACAGCTAGAGAGGGAACACAAGCAGGGAGAGTGAGAGAAGGAGAAGCTGGTTTCCTGCCAAGCAGGGAACCTGATGCGGGGCTTGATCCCGGGTCTCTGGGATCATGACCTGAGCCACTACTGGTCTTTGTGGTAGGATTTCAAAAACAAAATCTGGACCACGAAGGAAGAGTTGATCTTTATCTAGATGTGTTTTTATGTGCTAATATTTGCATGCTGATTCACACTTTATAACTGTGATTATAGCTTATTTAACCTTTGGAGGACTTCTGCTTTGGACCATGGGGGATTAATTACTATGGGAACTGACCTCTTATCATAGACAATTAGAAAGCCAGACAAAATATGTGAACTGTTTTTGCCTATAGAACAACAGGCTGTAAGGACTGTGATCCTTGGTAGCAGGGCAGAAAAGGAGGTGAACGTTACTAGTACCTTAGCCTTCTGCCTAAAGGCAAAGCAGGGGGAAGAACCCAAATAGGGCCTAGTAGTCTCTGAGTTAGGCAGCGGGGATTGGAATTTGGGAAAGATTAAGACAACTGATTTTTAAGGGGAACAATACCAGAGAGGAAGGAGTTGTATGGAGAGAGATCCAGAGATCCTCAAAGTGGCCCCCTCAGAAGGGTTTAGCTAATGATCTACCTGTACATAGAGGAAAACAAGGAAAGAAGAAGGAAGCCAATAGGTGGAACAGTTTTTTTTTTTTGAGATTTATTTATTTGAGAGAGAGAGAGAGAAAGAGTGTGTATGTGTGTGCGCGCGCGCGTGCACAAGTGTGGGGGAGGAGTTGAGGGAGAGAGATAGGCAGACCCCTCACTGAGCACAGAGCTGGACTCTGGACTCAATCCCAGGACCCTGAGATCATGACTTGTGCTGAAGTCAGATGCTTAACTAACTGAGCCACCCAGGGGCCCCTCTGGAACAGTTCTTAGAGCTCATGAATGGTTCCCGCAGACCAGAATGGAGACACCCATTTGTAAATAGGGGCATTTGGCAGGGGTCTCAGAAGGGCCCTAGGTTAGTGATGGGGCTGAATTTGTCCCACAGCCTTTCGGGCTGCGTTTGGCCGTGATGGACGTGAGAAGCAAACCCTGAAAGTGTCAAATGGACCTGGAAGTTACTTAATTATACCAGAGCTAAATGCAGCACTCTGGAGGAAGATACAGCAAGATCTAGCCTTCAGTGATATAAAGGTTCTACACTCTGGCAATTGGTCGTAACTGACTGGATTGATCAGATAGAAAACAAGACGAACAAAACCTCTGTGACCTGTGGAAGAATGTCAGGTAGTCTAACATGTGTACAATTGAACTGTCAGGAGAGGCAGGGTCAGAAAAAATCATTTGAAGAAATAATGGCTGGACATTATCCAAAAATGAGGAAAACCCACATATTCAAGAAATTCAATTAGCCCCAACCTGAAGAAACCACACCAAAGCATAGAATAATCAAATTTCTGGAAACAGGTCATGAAGAATAGTCTAGAAGCAGCCAGCAGAGGAGAATATATCTGATATACAAAGGAGCAAAAAATCAGACTTTTCACCAGGTACCATGCAAGATGGAAGAAAGAACGTCCTTAAGGTGAAATAAAAAAGACACTGGATAGGAATTCTGGATCTACACAAGGAAATGAAGAGTGCCCAAAATGGTAAGTCTTTAGGCAAATATAAAAGTTGTAAAAAAAACTTTTTAAAAGAAAATTATGCAAAACCAACATAATAACACATTGTGAAGTGTATGACATATTGGATGGAAAGAAATCACAGCAATAGCACGGAGATGGGGACATGGTACCACCATTGGATATGGTATTATTTGAAGGTATATGGTGTTAAATTAAAGGTGTATATTGTAAATCCTAGAGCAACCACACACACACACACACACACACACACACACACACACACACACAGTAAAACAGCCAGTGAAGTTAATAAACCAAGGGTGGAAATGAACTGGAAGCATTTTTAAAAATACTCCATTTTCTCAGAATGAAGGCAGAAAAGAGGAAAGATGAACAAGGAAACAGGAAAGATAGAAAACAAAGAGCAAGTTGGTACATTTAAACACTGTATGTTAATTGTGTGAAACAGAAAGAGTTTAAGCATTCCATTTAAAAGACAGATTGTCAGCTTGGGAATAAAAGCACAACCCAAGTACATGCCACCTGTAAGATGTTCTCTTTAAATATAAAGATACAGGTGGGTAGTGAGTGACAGAGTAGAATCAAGAATAGTCCAAATCAGGAAGTAGAAACGAGAGTGGTGGCTGTCAGGGGATTGATGGACGGGGATGCGGGCACTTTGATGGTGCAGAGTTTGAGTTTTGCAAGATGAGGGAAGACCTGTTCCAGAGTCATGTGAATGTGGTTCACACCACTGATCTGCACATAGAAAGATGGTTTCGTGTCAGTTTTATAATTTGTGTTCATGACCGCAATTAAAAATAAAAATAAGTTTAAAAACCCAGAGGACTGATGATTCATAACTGTACCGGAGAGCTGGTGTAGGATATTGAACTGAGTGGCTGAAGGAAGACTTTGGCAGAAATCATTTCAAATGGCCTCACATGGGACATGACTTTTAAAAAAGCCTGCTTGTTATAGCAGCAACCGTGTGTGAACAAATGGCCCTGTTTTTACTTACAAGAGATACCTCTTAAATAAGTGTTGGCTTTGACAACACCCTTCTCCTGACACTGGAGGAAAAAGTTTTGTGTGAAACATGAGGTCACTTGGTGTAGATCTTCCCTGTCTTGTTGATTGTGGGTCGGGCTTGTCCTTCTCCAGATCAGGCACTGGAATTCTTATGTCTGATAACATTTTTTATTAGTAAAGAATTTAAATATGTATAAAAACCTTTCAAGAACAAAATTAATGGCATGACCACATTACCTTGCAATAAAAGCTGTTATTAGTTTAGGGTATCTTCTTCCAGGAACATAATAAATATATACTAACATTCTTTCAAACAAACAGAAAATAAAAGGCTTAAAAAAAAGACGTGTATATCCTAAATCACAACACGAAAAACAAAACTGTGGTCTCTATTAATTTTAGACTTCAGAAAAAGGAATATAGCCAGAGATGAAGTGGAATGTTTCATAATGATAAGATCATTTATTTATAGGGCATAATAGTCCTACATGCTTTGCACTAAGGGTTTACCTTGACTATGTAATGTCATCCCCATTACAAAAGAAAATTGCAGACCTCTTGTATGTTAAGGTCACATCCCCAGTAAGTAACAAGAATGGGACTGGAGTTTGTGTCTTGCGAATCAGAATCTTTTCACTATTACAAGCTTTCTTTGTTGCTCAACTTTGATAGCTCTTGTAACTAGGATATTGCAAACAGTCTGATATAAAATAACCCCCACTATAACATTAATGTTTAAGAAGGATTTTAAGCAGATCTTACGGAAAGTGTTAATTGAGCATGCCAGTAAATGCCAATTTACTGGAGAGGCTCGTGGCCACTCGAGTGGTCTGCAGAAGATAGGAACTCTTGTGTCTCTCTTTTACCTTAATTGCATAGGATTAAAAAACGTTTTTTGTTTTTGTTTTTTTTTTTACTATGTAACATGCTTTTTTTTTTTTTTTTTTTTTTTAAGATTTTATTTATTTATTTATTTGACAGAGAAATACAGCAAGAGAGGGAACACAAGCAGGGGGAGTGAGAGAGGGAGAAGCAGGCTTCCCGCCGAGCAGGCAGCCCGATGTGGGGCTCGATCCCGGGTCTCCAGGATCATGACCTGAGCCGAAGGCAGTCGCTTAACCAACTGAGCCACCCAGGCGCCCCATAACATGTTTGTTTTAATATAAAATAATGTTTTTAGGTATTTAACAGTAGCTGGAAATTGCAAAAATATTCCGTGGTCATCACATGGGCAAAATTGTATTTCACTGTGTGTCTGTTAGTTTCAGAGATCTAATGTAGCAGAGCTGGCACTGCATACCAGATTCACCTTCTAGAAAACTTCCTGGTCTCTGTCATAGAATCTTGAGAGCCAGAATTTTATAAATGGGTAACAACATAGAGATGGCCGCTGTTGCTTTACAAGTTATGTCAGAGCCCTCACTGAGGACGTGCATGTATACTTTGCTACCAAGGCACATGCCACCTGTGGAAAGTTTGATCAATTTAATATCTTGCTGACTGGTCGTGTCTGTGGCCTGTGGAAAAATGAGTCTGTCTCTGATCCAGTGGTTGGTCCTTTTTCTTATCTGAAGGGAATACTGTCAGAAGATTTTCTTAGTAAAAGAGTACCTACTTCTTGTCAATTGTAAATGAACTCTGATGTTCAGATGGCTCATAGTTCCCATGATCCATTCTCTTTCCGCCTCTCAATCTTCAGTTTCATTGCTCTGCTCTTGTCATGACTAATTATATCTTTTTCAATAAAGCCATGAAGATGACGATTGAAAGTATTCACTCTTAAAAAGCCTAT
This sequence comes from Spilogale gracilis, assembly GCA_004023965.1. Lineage (NCBI taxonomy): Eukaryota > Metazoa > Chordata > Mammalia > Carnivora > Mephitidae > Spilogale > Spilogale gracilis. Next base: position 111,845 of record PITA01003738.1, read on the forward strand.
ACCTGCTAAGTAAGACGATCTTATTATTCTTTAAAATTAAGAGAAAGAATGCACTTTTCTTAGTTTTTTTTTTTTTTTTTTAACCTCAGGTGTATGCTTTTTTTTTGTTTTCAACGTGAGAAGTTAACACCATTGTAGTTTAAAACCTCTAACCTCCTTTGTCTAAGTCATCTATAACCAAGTAGAATAAGTCTCCTGGGTTGCTTCAAGTTTTATTCTAAATTTCATATGAAGGTGAGTCTTCATACTGTCTAAAAATGGATCATCAGTGTATTATTGTGTTTACTAGAAAAACAAAGAGGCAAAGCATTTGAGGTGAAGTATTTTCTATGAACAGTGTAGTGGCTTCTGGCACATTTTAGGGACTTGACAGTTTTTAGGCCCTTACACATGAGCTTCTCATGTATAGGATATGTTTTTCTGCCAGCGAATATTGTACTTAATGAAAACTTACTCTTTAAAAAATTCTAAAAAAATTTTTAAGTAAGTTCTACGCGCAGCATGGGGCTCGAACTCTATACTCTGATATCAGGAGTCGCAAACTCTACCTACTGAGCCAGCCAGGCACCCCAGTAAAAACTTATGTTGTTGGAAGCTTCGTTTTTTACCCTCAACCACTTTACAAGGGAAAATGCTTTTTGTATATATCGTCATCCTTACTGTGATCAATAAGATGTCAAAACCCTTAATGTCTGTTGTTTTATTGAGTCATGAATTGGATATCAAGATGGTTTTCTCGTTCTGTTCTCATCGCATGACAGTGTGCTGGCACTTGCTCTTATCTCCCTCCCACCGAAGTTTATTGCCGCACTGGCTCCTCGTGTCCACACTGACATTCCACAAATACATACAAGTGGAAGTGTTGCCTTAATCTCTCCTTGGATTATTCTCCTTGAGGTATATTCACATTTCTTTGCAGGGTTTTTGAACTACAGAAATGTTTTTGAGAAGGACGTGAAACTTTTTCCTATATTTAAATTCAGGTATATTAAGGGATATAGAATTCAGCTAGAATAAATGAAATTGTATACATAAGGCTTAATATAGTGCACTATGTATTAGGTAAGCAATAAAAAGCAACTGCTTTTACAGTTGTTATTGTAGTCTGAATTTCTTCTTAATTTAGTGATATAAAATGATATATGTATATGATCTGGTGTATATAAATTAAAATATATGCCTAGTTATTCACATAGATCTTGAAAGAAAGACTTAATGATACTCCAAAGTTACACTGTTTTATAAGACTCCATTATCCATTAAAAAATGGTACTGTCCATCTATATGTTTACACAATAATTCTATACTGATATTATGTTATTATATACATGCCTTTATCATAATTCACATTTAAAAAGGAGTGTCTTCATGGACTTAATTCTAGAGGTACTGTATCTCATTTTATATAGCTAACTTTGCTTCAACATGAAGAACTAGAAATACTTGTTACTGTAGAAGGCATTTGAAATATTATTCAGAAACACATATGGCCATGATAGTTAAAGGAGTAACCATTTAAAAATAACTTTCTTTTTCACAAAATGATTTTTCTAGTGAATATTTTATTTTAAATCTCTTTTTCCACAAAGGTAGTTATATTGTCACTATTCAAAATTTCCATTGTTCTGAAAAATGATCCTTATGAAAATAGTAAGAAAACTAGGAGAGGCCAAAATAGTATATGATAGATAATGTAATTGATTTCCTAAATATATTTTACTTTTTCTTATAGGAAAAATGATGTATATTGTTATGCTATAACATCTGGAAATAGCTGGGGAGAAAAGCCACCAAATAATTGATATCCGTAATTTTCAAATTGCATAAATGATCATCTTTATGCCCTGAAAAGTGACTTGCTATTTTAAGAGTGCCGGGAGCCAGCCCCAGCAATAGTCAGGGTCCAGAAGGTGGGGACGGCATTGGCGATTCCGAATGAGGTTCTCAGGGCTCTTTATTTATAGCACAGCGTTACATATAAGATCAAAGAGTTTCAATTTAGATCACAAAGTTTCCTTTAAGTTATGATTCATCAGTTTTTAAGAGACCTATGGCCTTTGTTAGAGACAGTTGTTTTCAAGTGAAGTGAAGTTGTACCTACAGGTTCTGACCGTACTTTATGTAGCTGACACGATTCACCAAACCACCCTACTGTGTTAATCAGAGCCTGTAATGCTCTCCTGTGATTGCTTGACATCTTTGATTTCTCATCTTGACTTTTTGCTAGCTTCCCATATTGTGATTCCAACCCCCCTGAAACAGAGTCTTTAAAAATCACCAGGACAGAAACCCCCACACTTGCCAGACTTGTACAACTAGGGTGCGGACCCGTTGTAGGGACCTTTTGCGGGTCCGTTGCATCACGTGCTGGAGCGGTACCGAAGGTAGCAGTGCAGGGTCCGCCTGCTCTCGGGGTGAGTGCAGTGGCGGGAAGTTCTGGCTCTTGGAAGAGGTTGTGACAGACGCTCTGGCATCAAACGCTGGGAGACAGGAACAGTGGTATTTTCACTGGAAGAGGCCATAGTGTGGTTTGGCTTTCCTCCACCCCTGTTGTTCCTTGCTGTGTAGGATTTAAGCATGCTTCTCTGACCTACCTAGAGATCTTCTGAGCTGATAGTTAAAAATGTATCTTTCCACTTCAACTAGTCAAAGTGTATTCTGTTGTTCACAGCTGCTACTCACTTTCCTGCTTCAGCATCTTGGTACTTAGCTCAGTGATTCTCTGGTTAAGTGCTTGGACTTGAGCTAGATGGGCTGTATTTATGCTAGTTATCGAGCAAGTTAGTTATCGCTGTGTCTTGGTTTCTTCATCTATGAAGTGGGGATTATAATAGTCCCTACCTTGTGGAGTTTCTCTGGGAAATACAGGAGTTAATATATATAATATTTACTAACTGCTTGCTGTTGCTTCATCCTAAGATCCTCTCTGTGCCTGTAGCTGATTTTGGTCAGGGTTGTCCAACATGTCCCAGGACAGTGTCACTTTTCCATGAAGTATATTACCCTTGATTTCTTTCTTCTCTGCACTTTTATCGAATCAACTAATTTAGTACTTAATTTAGTACTTAATTGAGCTCAGATTGCATTATGTGTATTAACTGTTTGATTTCAAACACATCAATTTGTGAATTCAGTCTCAAAACCTATCATTTGTGGTGCAAATTTTTAGGGATCTAGGTAGGCAGTAGCCCAATATGAAGGAGCCTCCACAGTTTATTTGGAAAATGATCCTAATATTAAGTATTCCAGTAGGAATAACTATGAAGGGTAGCATTTAAGGACACCAACACAATGTGTCTGGCATTCATATCGTCTCCTCAAATGCTCCTGGTAACCTACAGTGATCATCTCTATGAGTGAGGCCCGTTGTAATTAACAGTGGTTCAGTGACTTCTCCCAAGATCAACCTGCTTTTCAGTGTCAGAACCAGCTGTGCTTAGACTTTAAAAAGAGGAAAAATGTTTTCTATAATACTAGGTTGCCAGTTATGCTAGAAATATCCTAGGTGAAATAATTATGGGAAATCATTGATTTTTGCAGGTCTTGAAGAATCATTCTCATTATTTAATTGCCATGTTTCATAAAAAAATATTTATTGAAATAATATTGCTTGGTGATTATTTGACTGAATCTGATTTGGTTCATGTAGACCTTGCATTTGTTTGTGTTAGAAATGTATTTACTTCCTCAGAGTTGGTAGTCTGAGGAAAAGGGGTGGCAAAGTGCTACTTTGCATCTGTATGTATCATTTACATAATTCAGAGTATTACGTGTTATTGTTTGATGTTTGCATAAATGTAATGAGAAGATGATATAGGGTATTGTGATCACCATTTTTCAGATCAACGATTGGCAACATAATAATGCAGTCACTTGCCTGGAGTCCAGAGATCCTCAGTGGCAGTTGGGAGATTACAACCCAGGCCTTCCAACACTTAGCCTACAGCTAAAGGGTTTAACCGTATGCATATTTCAAATGCCAGTATGTCCTGTATACAGTTTAGGACATTCAGGAGAGCTGTGGGCAGACGGGATCCCCAGAAATCATCACGGACTTCAGTGATGTATCTTAGTGGGATCTGATGATATGGACAGAAGTGGAGCTGAGTCTTGATGGAAGTCTCTATCAGAGCAGGGATAGAGAAGACAAAAAAGACAGTCTTGGTTAGGTGATGGGACCAGGGCTTATCCTTATATAGGCTGCCATCAGAGAGCAGATTTTTCAGAGTAAAAGAGGGTCTAATTTATCCTTTTGTTTGGACAACAGAGCTCTGTCCCTTGTTGAATAAAGGAAGAATGTTGGCTTAGTGCTGCTATTTTGGGGGGAGAGTGAACAGTTGCCTCTAGTGCTGTCTCACTCTTAGCAGAGGTACTGTGTCTCTCCATCTCTTCTGCACCTTCTCATTTGTGCTATTCCCCACTTCTTGCGGTGGCACTGAATTTGCAAGCTTGTTATGCTGGTCCAGAATTCATTTAGATAGATTTGGAGTTATTGATATTTGTTCACATAAAAGCTGTGTTATAGTTAAGTGGTTAGACATTTGAGTTTCATGCTTCATGCCCTTTCAGATTCCTTATACCATTTCATTTATCTAATATGATTTCATTGTAATTCTGTGTAATACTCTGGGAATAATCCAAGGGATTACTTTGGACCCGTTATTTTTATGGTCCCAGAGAGTTATTTGAGTGCTGCTCTGTCATATTCTCAGTTAGAGTCTTAAAATGGTGTGTGAGTCTAGAGACACTCTTATTTTATGGAAATCATTGAATACTGTAGATGTGCAGAGAATTTAGCCCAGTTCTGCAGAAGCCACCACTACTTGGGTAATTCAAGCAGAGAACACATTCTTAAAACTAAACCATTTGTTCTGTCTTTGATGGGTTAAAAGTGATTTAGTCTGATTGGTTTTGCAAAATAAGTGATCCTTGTACAATATCTTTGGTTCCTAGTTATTTATTCACTCACTAAAATAAAAACTGAGGGGGGAGGATCATGGAACAGATCCACATGGGAGAGCCCTGAAAATATGAAGTCACATATATAATTCAAGTTTGAGGATTTTACACTTGGCTATGTACTGATGTGCTTTATTATTTAAAGAGTTGCGCATGCTCTACCTGAATACCATTTTACATCTTGTGACTGTCCTCTGTGTGCTTCGGAGCACTTCTTGGTGCATTATTATTTGCTGTTTGTTACAATTCAGTGAGGAGATGGAAGAAAATAAGTATTGTGATCATCGTTTTTCACAGTGGAAAACTAAGAAATGAAGTTTTTGCTCAGATGGAGTGTAGTTGGATAACTGTTTCTAAGGGTTGGCTGGAGAATGCAGGTGTTCTTGCTTGACACTGACGATCAGATCGTGAGCCAGGTTACATGGTGGGGAGGGTTATTAACCTCAGGACTTGGAAACCCAGGGCATAGAAGGTAGCTCTTCTTAGAGTGTGCTTTGCTGCTGTGGGCTACAAATCTTCTGGGTTCCTGCCCCCAGACTCTCTGGAAACAGGAAAAAGGACACTGGGTGTGAAGTACATCCCCAAGGGGATTCCCACACTTCCAGCATTTTGAGAGCTGCTGATCCGCAGTGAGGTTCTGACTTCTCACTAGGCATCTTGTGACTGTGGCTTTGAAGGTGCTACCATCTAAACCAAAGAAACTCCCTTCTGTCACGGAGCAAAGTGGGAGTCTTGAGACCCTGTGGGACAGTCTGCCCCTGGCTGATGCACTGGGCTGGGCAGGGGGGTCCATGGGCACTGTGGTCTGGAGACATCTCAGCAATTGTTAGTACCCAGAATGGATGAGTAAAGGTGTGTGAATTCTGAATGGCACAAATAATTCGTTTAAAACTCAGTGAGATAATATGAGGAATTTGAGAAACAAGACAGAGGATCATAGGGGAAGGGAGGGAGAAACGAAACAAGACAAAACCAGAGAGGGAGACAAACCTTAAGAGACTCTTGGTCTCAGGAAAGAAATTGAGGGTTGCTGGAGCGGAGGATGGGTGGGAGGGATGGGGTGGCTGGGTGGTGGACATTGGGGAGGGTATGTGCTATGGTGAGTGCTGTGAATTTTATAAGACCAATGATTCACAGACCTGTACCCCTGAAACAAATAATACATTATTTGTTAATAAAAAAAATAATAAAAAGAACCCTCAATGAGAGTTGTGAGGAAATTGCTGAAGAAATCGAGTAAGTGTAGTGAGCGAGTAAGCGATAGCACTGGGTCCACTTTCTCAGGCAGCCCTTGGATTCCTGTGGAGCCCAGGGAATTCCCATTGTCAGGTGTGGCATTGTATTTTCAAGTTCTAAGCCAATTACCATTGAATTGTGAGAAATGTACTTAACTCTATCTTTGAAGTAGTAGTTCACATTTTAGTCATTGACATTTTATTTTACCTCTTCTCTGCTAAGAGAGTGAATGACTCATTTAGAAGTTAAAAAATACTTGAACTCTTTAAAATATTGATGTTAGAAGTGCCATAACTTAGAAGAGGAAGCATGAAAATTGGCATTTAAATGATGTCTCTAAAGATCCCACATCTTTTGTGCAGACTGAGACTCGCTATTGCAGTGAGACAGGTGTCGGCTTTGGAGCTCACCTCTGAAGGGCCAGTGCCCCGGCCTCTGGGGCTGCTGGGGGCCTGGTAAAGCTCTCCTGCCGGGGGGGGGGGGGGTTATGCTTGGGGTTACCAGTTGCTTGTGCTCTCCTGGCAAATCAGGAACCCTGGCACATGATTTCCCAGGGTAATTTTTTTCCTAATTATCTGAAGAGGAGCAAGTTTCTAATATTTTTAAAGTTTGAACAGCTGGTCTTTTGGGTCAGCGGACACCTTACACAACCCCTATGATGATGCATAAAGTAGGCTCCCACCAAACGCTCATCTCAGTGGAATTCACTCAGCCTGACTTGAAATCTGAGATTCTGTGCTTATGTTTCTGTGACACAGTGTCATGATATTGCTCTGTAGAATCCCAGTTTTGTCACCTCTGGCATGGATGGTCTGAAGAGTCTGCCTTTCTCCTGACTATAAGAAAAGATGGATCATGTCCCACCCCTCTTCCCTCCAACAAAACAGAGGAACAAATTTTATAAGATCTGACAAGACTCATGTCACACTCTTCCCCTCTCTCCCTTTCCCCTTGCTTTCCAAAACCCATCTCATTGCTCAGTGTATCTGCCTTTGTCACTCGTTGGCAATCAGAGATGAGCGTATATGACAGTTGAATATTAACTTAAAAGTCCACTTAATTATCAACCTGTCTAAAGAATAGAAATAATAATAGCCTGATTCTCTATTTTGCTTTGAATCCCTGACAAGTGACTTTTTGTGTAGCCACAGAACAGCCCTAATTTATGAATACTCTTTGGAGATACGGGGTAACTGGTTACCTCTTTCCCTTGGCATCATGAAGACAGGCTGAGATTATCTTGAGGCGAGAACGGTACTGCTGTTGTCTGGACTTTTAGGAAAATTAAAATCATTGACAAAAACCCTGGCAAGCCCTTTGGTAATCAACTATCTTAAAACTTTTAGCACAATAATCTAGCTTCTTGGTTTTACTGTTTTTTTCCCCCCATGGTTATAGAGATATATAGCTCATCTTCTGACCTATAGTATATTTGAAATACACAAGTGATCTGTTTATGACACCAGGAGAATAACTGTTGGATTTCCAACATAGACTTATTGAAGGAAAAAAAGATGCAAACACAACTTTGACCTTCACTTCATAGGTAAAATTCTTTAAGGCAAGGACTGGGAAGAATCAAGTAATTTTGGGTATATATAGAACATGAAACTTTTACACCTTAGAGGTAATAGGAATTTAAATGGAAAACAGTGCAGTTGAAACTGGACAATAAATTCATTCAGTTAAATGAGAACTTGGTACCAAAAAACAGCTTCATGCAATAATAGAAATCCTTCAGATTCTCTGACTGCTTAAAGCACATGTTTTCCCTGCGGCAAAAAAAGACTCATGCAGTTACAAACATAATGCTATCTATTGGTCCTCCAAGCGTATACCAGAAGTCCACAGGTTCTGAAGCTCCTCTTATCTTCATAACTTACAGGTGTGATCGTAGAGGTTTAGTATTATTTTTTTTATCTTTCCTTTGTCCTGAGAGTACAGCATAGAAGACAGCTGGAATAACTTTGAGAGACAAGGTATCCAGAAAGCTTACCCTATGGGTTTGCAATATGTGTGTTATTTAGTGTCTGGGGAAGGTACTTATAAAGTCCCTGAGTTACTTTAAAACTTTTCACGCTAAACACTTGAGCTTATGTTAGGAGAGAAGAGGGAGGTGAGAACAGTGTTAATTAACCGATACTTGTAGTCCTTTAGGCATATATGTTATCATTTGATTCTTGCAACATTTCAGTTGAGGAATTAAATTGAAGAATGTGTATGTGTCCATCTGACATCAAAACTCCAGAATGTTCTTAGATGATGAAAAAATGCTATCTTACGCATATTTTCAGATAGACGTGTGAGGGAGGAGTGCATATTAATGTGTAAATATTCATGACCTCTCCCCCCCTTTTTTTTTTGGCCAGCTGCTTTGTTGTTGTGGGTTGTTACATAGAATCTGGATCATAGGAGAGAGATGACTTTTTGAAGGATGGTGGGGGTGGGGAGGAGGAAGTGACAAAGCAGGAAATTCAGCATGCTCTGATTTGGTCGGGAAAGGGCAGAAAGCTGTTGCTAAATGAGAGAATGATTTATCTGAAAGAGTGTGTGGGGATGCGGGTGGGGAGATTGAGCCCGAGAGTGAAAAAACAGCTCTGACAAGTATGGGTAGAGAGTTAAGAAGTTTGGTGGGCAGGTAGGGATAGATCTGCCAACTGTTTCAGATTTTGAAAATGGGGAAAAGGGCATTTTAAGATGTAGATTGCACATTACAGTCACATTTTAATTTTTATGAGAGACTTGACTAAATATCTGAATTATTTTTTGAACACTGGAACTGGAATTTTCCTTGAATGACACATTGTTATGCCTGGTCCATAAGGCAGCTCACCTCCATGTAGGTGTCAGTGTATTTTTAAAAATAAACTTGTACGTTTGGGCACACACACACTCTGACTACATGTACATATATGTATATAGCTGTGCATATGTAATACAGATTACATATTTATAAATAGTGTATGCATAGGAATAAACTATAAATCTGTGTATATTTGCATGTATGTATATTCATAGAAATTATATGTATTGTTATTTTATGCATAAATAAATGTGTATGCACAGACACCAAATACTGCTCACAGTATTGGCAGTGCTATATTGGTTAGAACAGGCTTTTTAAACGACTTTTGATTTTGCTGAATTTGAAAGGGAAACGATGCCAGCAGTGTGGTTCCTGAAAGGAGAATGGGGCTGTCCTGACAATGAAATCCCTGAGGGGTATCTGGAGTAACTTCTGCTGCTGGCTGAACTTCCTTCCTTGCCATATAGGGAGGAATGTAGGGGAGAAAGATTTGTAAGAGATACAGAATTGATAGTGGCATGCAGCTCGGCTGTCTCTCAGAGAAGGGTTTAGAATCCAAGGATCTGCCAAAGTCTGTTGGAGTGCAACCCCAAGGTACTAACTAGAACACGTCTCAGGTGAGAAGGGAAAACGTTTGCTTTTCAACATTGCAAATCCTTGGGCAGTTATTTTGCTTTGCATGGCTTATTGATTACGATACCCAGAATTCTGGTTTGCATTCAAATGCAGTGCTAAAGATGAATTCATGACGGTATGGTGTATTATGTTAATGATGTAGCTAGAAATGGAAGATGAGTAAAGCACAACAATCAAATAAACACGATCGCTTGGCCCATGAGGGCAAGCTGCAAAATGGTGTGTAGCCAACTTTAATTTTAGAGAATTTTAAATATGGAGGGAATTTAGGCTTTTTAAGAATAGGTTCGTTTCATCTCTAAGTACTATGTTGTAGATTTAGGACATAGAGAAAGAGCGCTTTCTTCCCTGTATGAAGAAAAGCAGGGTCCGCAGAGACAATCCCATTACCTCTGAGTGGGCTAGCGAGGTCATACGCTTGAGTCCTCATGGGCCGGCCAGTCTTAGGCCTTCCTAAATGATCAGAACTCTGTCACAGGATCAGCAAATTTTCTGGGGTATTGATCCAATTTGTGGATAACCATTCTAGGAATTTTCACGGTGCTTCCCAAGTGGCTCTTCACTGAGCTTTCTACATTAACCTTCTTGAGGGAACGCCAGAACCTCACCGATGATTCCTCTGTCAACATTGAGTTTTTCTAAAAGTGACATTTTGATAGCTGGAGGCCTCCTTCAACTTGGGCTGCACTCCTGGGGTAGTCACGATGACTTCCATTGGTTCTCCCAAGCCTGGGCGAAGAGCTTCTCTAGGAGTCAGTACCAGTAGTTTGATTAGAGGGCACCCAGTTAGCCTGGGGCAGTTTGCAGGTGTTCTCCGGAAGCTGATCAGTTTTTCGGAAGAGTCAAATCGACCATCTATTCAGACGTAATGGCGTGTTTCAGATCTTCAGGGCTTTGGCAGCACAACTCAAAATAGAGGAATTAAGAGTAAATCAAGCAGCATTCAAGAGTCTAATAGGAAGGAGTGGGGTTGAGAGCGCATCGGTGGAGAGCCTCAGTAGCAGTTAGGGTTCCCTTAACAGTTGTGAGGTTCTGGCAGAAGAAATCCTGCATCGGGACAAACTCCGGATCAGGTGGTAGGAAATGAGTCCTTGGTGGATAATTCTTCTACTGGCAGTCTTTCTTTTTTCTGGTTTTGATTGTTAAGTAGTTGTCTAAATGTTCTCTTTGTAATGGATAAAGTGCTTGAATCAGAACAAGCTTGAATCAAATGTAGTTCACATCTTGTATTTCTTTCATTATTAAGTATTAAAGTACACCTAAAATAGTTCTCTCTACAGACCCTTGTACAGTACAGAGGCTGAGGTGAGAACTGTGCCTAAGGTTGGTAGGCATTTATGTAGTTCATCTACGTCATAGAGGGGAGAATGAAATTTTTCTAGGAGCAGTTAAAAGAGGGAGCAGCAGAAATTGTTGTAGACCAAATGTAGACATTCCAGTGGTGGAATTTCAAGGTGGAAACATGTTGCCATGGGAACAAAATTCTGAGTAGGAGTAAGAAATATGAAGGTTTGAGGAGGGAAGTCTGTTTGGAAAAAATGAAGGAAGGAAAAATAAGTTTTAAGTTTAACTCATTTATAATTGTGTTTGCCAAGTCAGCATTCACATTTGGTCCCTTTCACTCAGTCTTGTGAGGGAAATATATATACATATATATGTATCCTTAACTGGTACCGAAACACTTAAAAATTCATGGCCCTTTAATTAGACGTTAAGGTTTTTAACTAGACTAAGCCTTTAAAGACTTAAAACGAAGGTGAGAAATACTGCCTTTTTCATCTCTTGCTCTGTCTTCACAGTGGAGAAGCCCAGCATGTTTTCTGATTAATATTTTTCATTCAGTTTCATCTTAAAAATGCCATCTGAATACCTGTTCTGTGCCACACGCTGTCCTAGGAGCTTCAGGGACACAGACTACATAATATGTAATCTCTTACATGAAGAAAGTTTACATTCGAAAACAGAAGGAGATTGCAGCAGGAAGAGTAATATTAGCGAACGTGTATTGATTACTTATTTGCTAGATTTAGTGTTTTACCTACATTATTTGCTTAATTCTTCTGGCAAACCTAGAAGGTTGGGTGTTATCCTTTTCTTCCTTAAACTAACTGAATGTGAAGATACACACACCAGTATTGCGATGACTACATGTTAATGACAGAGGCCATCTCGGGACCCAGTACAAACCAAAATTCAGGCTCTTGACTCTTTTTTTAGTATATGTGCTGCCAAAGCGAGCACAGTCTCTTAACTCTTAAATATACCTTTGTGTTGCCATCATACATGTGTGTGATGAGCGGTACCAGCAAGTACAAAAACATAGGTATTTAAGTATAATAAGAGATTTCTGACTATGGAGTGATTAGATACGTCTTAGAAGATCTGATATAGCTTCCGAGTGGTGACGACAGATACAGACCTTGAGAAGGTCAGCATAGGCATGATAGGAATCCTAAGCTGAGGGCATAGCACTAGGGAAGGTGTTGAGATTTATTAACATGGTAAGTGGCCATGTCTGTGTAAGAATGCTGTATATTGGCTATTTTAATAGCACTTCTAAAAAATCATTTTCCTAGCATATAAAGTGGACACTTAAAAAATGGAGTTTGTTGGGTTTTTGTTCATTTGCTTGTTTTTTTTCTGTTTTTTTTTTTTTTTTTTTTTTTAAGGTAGTACTTGGTATGCAACCTCTGCTGGACCTGGGGTGGTCTGCTTTTGGTGATGCTTGTTCGAATTTGGACAGTAGTCAGATGCAGAGTTTTACTTGGGACACGAACACTGTTTGACTTGGCCGGGCGCAGGGGGGAGCCCCAGGACTGCCAGTGTCCACGCTCCTACCTTCACAGGAATCGCTGACAATATTTTATGGCTCTGTTAGCTGGGGACAGATGAGCTCAACAGTCAAATAAAAACAATTGCATCATCACAGGATCTGAAAGCCAGTCCTTGTACCTACAGCCTGGAATACCGATAGCAAGATGCAGATATCCTCATACTTCGTCTCCCATTTCTATGCTATTAATATATTAACTTATATGAACACAGTTTGTCAGCAAAGCTTCTGCTTCATCACCCCTCACATCACCATTAAATGAGAGTACTTAAGATTTCAGTTACAGAGGCATTGGCACATTCTAGTTAATCCATCATAATACTTCCTAAATGATTTTTATTTAAACATTATGATTTCTATTTTATAAACAGAATAGGAGGCAAACATAATTTCATTCTTGATTTTTTGGTTTCTCACAGAGGAGGGGAGCTTCCATGGCTCTTCTGGATGGAGATACTGACTAGATGTTGGACAGCTCTGGTCCTTGTGGTCTGTGCCAGTTCGGAAATCCTGTAACTCTGTAGTGTAAGGAGTTGTTATTTCTATGGTAATTTTAGCCATTAGGTCAAATCATTAACTTCTTAAAGCCCTTTCTGTGTAGGTAACAATTCTGTGTTACCTAATTCTGTGTCCCAAATTAGGATACTGTTTATTTTCCTATTTCACACAGGATTTATTCTTCTTAATTGTGGCAGTCAGATTACTCCAAACATCATCTGAAAATCTGTGTAGAACAACAAGAACAGATAAAACTGTAAAACCCTATGCTTTAGGCCTTTGTAGGCAGGAAGACAGAGAATACTATAAACTTCAAATTATCTGTATGTAGAAAGGTAGATGCCAGTTTCTAGAAAAGGTATTTCTTATGTTATCTTTGTGGAGAACTGGGGTTTTGGAAAAATTATACAGAAAAGAGATGTAACTGAACTAAAACTCACCTCTCAACAGAGAAAATCAAAGCTGAATTCAAATATACTTAAAAAGAAGCTGAGTAGCTCAGAGGCCAACAGAAGGGAAAGGATTTGAAGTGTGTGTGGGGCAAACAGTCTTGGAAAGGCTGCGCACCAGTGGAAGACTGGGAGGCTGAATGTCGCCCCCAAAGATGTCCAGGTCCCTGCAGCCTGTACCGGATGCCTTATTATCTGTGGAAAGGAACTCCGTCGATGTGATCACTCTAAGGATCTTGCAATGGGGACGTGATCCTGGGTTACCTGGAAGAGCCCTGAGTGAAATCACAGATGCCTTTCTTAGAGGGAGGCAGGATAGGATTTCACTGCAGAGAAGACAGTGTGAGGACACAGAACAGAGTTTGGAGCAGAGATTGGAGTAATGTGGCCAAAGCCAAGGAATGCCAGTAGCCTCCAGAAGCTGGAAGAGAGTCTGAAGAGATTCTCACCAGAGACCTCCCCAGATGGGGCCAGCCCTGCTCACACCTTGATCTTAACCATATATGACTTATTTGGGGCTTCCAGAACTATAAGAAAATATTAACTTCTGTTGTTTTAAGCCATTACATTTCTGATGATTTATTATCTCATCAAAAGAAAACTAATACAGAGAACAAATTTGGAAACTTACTGTTGGGAACTCTCTGGTGAAAGCCAAAGATACAAGAGGGGGATTTATGACCCCGAAAGACTTAAACACACCAAGCCCTCCTGCTCATTGTACCTCACAAGCCATGTATGAATGAGGCTATGTTTTTTTTCTACACCAACAGAAGAGGGCACTCTTCACCTCACAACTGAATTAATGACGCCAAACTATCATCATCTTTGCCCATGAAATGCAGTGCTAAGCAGGCTTCAGAACTGTTTGAAGAAGAAAACAAAATGGGAGTCCAAAATTCCCCTCACAGTGCCAACCATAAAGCAGAAGACTAAAGGAATCCTTCAAACAATTATTTGGGACTGGGGAAGGGGGGAGGGGAACACCCTTAAGGCACAATTTTAAATTTAAGAACAGAAATGGACTAAAAACAGGAAGAAGGGAAATACAATTTAATTGAACTTAGGAAGGAAATGGGAAAAGGAGGTAAAGTGGGTAAAATTGTAAGCAATAAAAACTAAATTCCAAGATGTTCAAGGGGGAGTGGATTCAGGAGCATTGAAGAAACATAGGCAAGTAAGAGAAAGAAAGAAAATAAGATGAGGGTAAAAGCAGCCTTGCAGAAAGTTGTTGAAATAAGAGCTAGGCAAAGAAGACCTAGTTTCTTCTCTACGAAGGAAAACAAAAAACTGAATCCAGAAACATTTTCTTAAATTAAAAGAAGATCTGCAGGTTGCTGTTGGAAGGGATTTCCACATACCAGAGTGGTGTCAGTTCTGTCCAGCTAATGATGGAAGGAAGGGGTTCTCATGTTTGTTCTTCGACTCAGAATGCTTCCTTCATGGGCCTGCCTGGTAATTAACAGGACAGTCTAAAGCTGAATGGAATACAGACCATGATTTACAGGGCATGATTACAATTCCGGCAAACCTGGGGAGCAGCCCGGGTTCCTGGAGCTGGGCTCCGACTCTCAAGTGTTGCATCTCTGGGTTTTTCCTAGAATTATACCTAGAAGTGCTCTTGAAGGAAACCCTAACAGTATTTGCTAAATTCTAAGTTGATAATTAAGTGACGCATAGGGGCGAGGCAGTGTGAAGAAAAGAAAGGAGTAGTTCAGCGGTGCAGCACATACTATGAGCCTGACCTAAAGTTTGGTCCTGGGCCTGCAAAGACGAGAAACAGGGAGATTGATGGCCCTGCAGTCTGGTGGAGAAGTGGGACACGTGTCACCGAAGCGTGTGTCATGCTTGGGGGAAAAACAAGCTCAGCATGAAGCCCAGCCTGCGAGGAGATGAAGGTCGGTTACGTGGAGATGATAACACAAGAGGTGAGTTTTGATAGATCAATCAAAGAAGTGAAGAAGTGGGGGAAGGATATTCAAGGGACGGAGGAGAACATTACAAGAGGAGGAGGCACAGGGCTTCATGCTGTGGACAAGGGCGGGGCAGCAGCTGGCCACTGTAGGAGGAAGGTAAGACAGTGAAGGGGAGAGAAAAGACTAAGAGTTAGGATGGAAATGTGGTGTACGAGTTAATATATGGACTGGTTTTCTCCCGGGAAGCCTTCATGGATGACCGCATGCTTTGTATTTGAAACAACAGATATTTGGCTAGCTGGAGGCTAGAAGTCCAAAATTAGAAGTGTTGGCAGGGCCGTGCTCCCTCTGAAACCAATACAGGAAAATCCTTCCTTCCTTCTTTAGCTTCTGGTGTTTGCCAGCAGTCCTTAGCATTCCTTGGCCGTTAGAGTTATGGCTTCAATCCCTGTCTCTGTTTTCTCCTTTAGTATTTCTGTCTGTGTCTCTTTTTCTCTCTTAAGGATTCCAGTCATACTGGGTTAAGGGCCTTCCCTACTCTTGTATGGACTTCATTTTAACTAAAAGACCCTGTTCCAAATAAGGTCACCATGTGAGGTACTGGAGATACACAGGATTTCAGCAGATCCTTTTGGGAGACACAGTTGAAGCCAAAAGAGGATCCATAAAGGAGTGTTTAAGTTTGAATTTTCTCTTGGGATTTGCATAAAGGAAAACCACTCAGTGAGAATTACCCTTGTGGGCTGAAAAACCGTGGTGAATTTTTAATGATGTGTGAAGAAAAATGAGCGAACTTCAACATAATGAATTGAGAAAAAGAACACTAAACATTAATAGCTTAGTAGCCCTTGTTAATTAAATAATTATTAGAATATTTCTGAGTTGTTGTTTTAGAAACTGTGTTTAGGGCTTTATTGTGAAGGAACAGGAAGTAGTTAGGAGTTCAGCAGAGCCTTACCTGAGGCAAAAAACCAACACCTTGGACACTCCTACCCAAAATTGTTGCACCTCCTAGAACTAGGAAAGAAATAGAAGCTTTGGAACAAACCACAGGGCCTCTGACCTACAAAACAGAGTGGAAACATGAACACACGAATTTCTGTGGTTCCAGGCACAGGGAGGGCAAGTTTTGGTAGAGCATTTGTACTATTTCTCATTATCTGAGTATTTCCCTCATTTCTGTAATTCCTGATGTATTTATTACATTCTAGGTACATTTTTAAAAACTTATTTTTTAAAAAAGCTAATTTTTCTTTTTCTTTTCTTTTCTTTTTTTTTAAGATTTTATTTATTTATTTGACAGAGAGAAACACAGCTAGGGAGAGAACATAATAAGCAGGAGGAGTGAGAGAGGGAGAAGCAGGTTTCCCGCCAAGCAGGGAGCCCGATGTGAGGCTTGAACCCGGGACTCCGGGATCATGATCTGAGCCAAGGCAGATGCTTAATGACTGAGCCACCCAGGCACACCAGAAAAGCTAATTTTTCAATTAGAATAAGTGAATGAACACCTTCCACATTATTGAAATTCATTACATATGCACTTTTCAAGAACATTTCTGTGAACTCAAAACCACTCTTTTGTAAGCATTTCTCTGTTGCTGACTGTAGGAACGTGTGCGGCTGTTAATCCTCTGGTGGGTGAACGGGCAGTATTAAGACCCCGAATTGTATTGAATCACGTTTTCAAAGATCATCTTGCAGGTTCACTGAATTTATATTATTAGACTGGGACCATTGCTTCTTAACATCTTATATCAACCTTATGAACAAAAGTTGAAATTGCTTGTTAATGTAACTTTTTCATTTCAATAAGCCAAGAGATTTTTTAAAAAAATTCTCACTCATTCAGGTGCCATCATTACCTATCCTCTTGTCTCTTATTCACTATTGTAAGTTTTTTCTTTCCCTCTAAGAGTCAAGAGTTTGAATTCATTATTATATAGTAAGGTATTCCCATTAGCTAAAAATTTTGTGGTTAAGACTCGAGCTGCCTTTATACAAGAAGCAGAACAATCTCTAACTTTAGTTTATTAAATAATGTTATACTTGTGTTTTAATTATAGAATTGTGCCCAATATATTTAGACATTTGTCTCTTAGTAAAAGATTGTGAAAGATTTATATGATCTGGAGAGGAACCAGAGTATTGACGTTGGTCTGTCAGAGCACATGAGGACTAAAAGGCAGGATTGAATCTGCTTTGGGCACTATCAAATGTTCTGTCTTCCCATAAAGGACAAATGCCTGGATTCCATGGGCCATAGAATATTTCAGTTGTTGTCAGTCCCTGACAATTCTTTTTGAAGAAGAGTACTAGTAAACTGTGCTACTGGGGCATGCTCAGAAGCTGGGCAGGGTGGAGGAGACCTAGTTCACCTGAGGAATTAAATGCCTTGGAATTTCATACTAGTCCCACACCTCACTACTGGCACCACTGTGAGCTTCTGATTATGCTTTTGTAACTGGGGCTGAAAACTGCTGTTTTCGTCACCATGCGGAGCCATTGGATACATGCAAAGAAAAAAGCTTGACACCTTTCAACTTGAAAATTTATCAGTTATAAAGACTGTACATGTAGAGGGTGATGGTACAGAAAATAACCTGATGGAAAAGATTCTTGGAATAGTAGATCAAGGAAATAACAAAAGGCTTTTGGATTTCAGCAAGACATTTAAGAAAATCAGAAAGGAAACTTCCTTTGACTAATTTTAAGATAGAAAAATGGAGACTGAATACTCAAGTAGATTTATAGATATTATCAATATTTATCAATATTCATTAATATTTAAGATTTGCTTCTTGTTTGAACAGAAGTAAGTCATATCTGAGACATAATGGATGCTCACTGCATGTAGATTGATGATGAATGCCAGGCTGGATATCACAGCTCTTCCAATTTCTTTGACTTTGTGCTGGGAACGCTACATCTGTCTTATTAGGGCAGCACACTTGACTTTGGGAAAGTGGAATCTCTTCAGACACAAGTGGCCAGGAAGTTGAGGGATTTGCATCCCATATAAAGATAACTGAAGTAACAGTGTATTTAGGTCACAGAGAAACAGACATATGAGGAAATTCAACAGATTTACAAATTTTTAAAAAAATATTATACATTTATTTCATGTATATTTTATTATATTTCATTCAGAAGGCAGTATTAGTGCAAACTTTGGAAGTTATAGGAAGTCACGTTTGGTATATATGAGGAAGCAAAGACCTAGTAACAAGTAGAATTGCTTCAGAAATGAGATACTCTTACTGACGGGTACCTTGTGCTCTAACCACTGGTGGTGGGAACTCTTACTGACGGATACCTTGTGCTCTGACCACTGGTGGTGGGAACAGAGGTTAACTGAACACTGTACAGATTTTACTTGGGATTCCTTGGTCGGAGAAGGTTGAAGGTGATCTTTTTTTTTTTTTAAAGATTTTATTTATTTATTCGAGAGAGAGAAAGCATGAGCAGGGAAAGGGGCAGAAGGAGAAGGACCCTGAGATCATGACCTGAGCTAAAGGCAGATACTTAACCAACTGAGCCACCTAGGTGCCCCTGAAGGTGATCTTTTAAGTTTATATCCCAAAGGTTTTGTAATTCTATGAAAGATCTCACATGTAAATCCTGGGTTTCCTGATCAGGGGATTATTGTTGGTCCATTTTCCCTTGCACTGTGAGCTCGATAGGAGCAGGCTATGTGTGATCTGATGCTGTGGTCATGGCCACAATGCTAACACAAACAACTGAGCCTCTGCTGCCATTCATTCATTTGTTCATTCAGTGAGTATTTTATTATGCCTCTCCTATGTCCCAGACATTGTTTTAGGGAGTGGGAGATAAAACATTGAAGTAAATAGTTAGTCATGCTCTTAATTTCTTGGGGATCTCTTCTTGAGGTGAACAGTAGAGCGGTCAACAACTAAATAGTTATCAGATGGTGTGTGCTATGAAGAAAAATGAAAACACTGAGGGGCATGTAGGTGGCTCAGTCAGTTAGGCATCTGTCTTTGGCTCAGGTCGTAATCCCAGGGTCCTGGGATCGAGTTCCACGTTGGGTGCCTTGCTCAACAGGAGCCTGCTTTTCCCTCTCCCTCTGCCTGCTGCTCCCCTTGCTTGTGCTCGCTCACACACTCTCTCTTTCTCTCTCTGTCATATTAATGAAAAATAAAAATCTTTAAAAAAAAATGAAAACATTGAAAGAGATTAAAGATTGAGGTGATGGTTGTTAGGAGAAAGGGAGGGGGCCAGATACTATGGGTCATTGTCATCACTTTTTCTTTCTTTGGGGAAGCTTTGAATGCAGAACCCTTGTTCAGAGGGGAGAAAGAGGAATTGAATGACCAGTCAAGTATAAATGAAAAGGAACCTCAGAGTGGCGAGGAGGAACAAGGAACAGCGTAGCCTTTGCCCCTCAGCACCTGGGTGTCCTTCTGCACTCTGGGTCTTGGTTGTTATTCATTTGAGGATCAAAATAGATGACCTAGAAAAATCTTCATATTTTTAAAATTCCTTGATTTGATATCTTTCTTTGTTAAGTTTTGTATTAAAAAGCCTGTAGAAACCGAGGAGAGTGGAGAAATCCATGTTGGAGCATGGAAAGTTTCATGAAGGAAAGTGGGTGTGAGGTGGGCTGTAAAATGGGGTGGATGTTAGATGAGCCAAGAGGAAAGACTAGGAAAGGATAGTTTAGATCAGCAGAGGGGCTGTAGGGCTGAAGGCAGAGTAGATGCTGAGCTAGAGGGACCTGAAGAAGCTGCTTCTATGAGGGTGGAATGAAGCCCCTGGAGGACTTGTAGGTAGATGTAAGACATGAACAGATTATTGAACAATAAGCAGGGAAGACAAGTATGTTCTAATGAGAGGAGAACCATCAGGTATTTCAGAGCAAGAACTAACAGGCTGATGTAACTGTTTAAGAAAATAATACAGATTTGACTTCCAGTGAGAGATGTATCTTTTCAAACGAACAGCATCCTTGAGAAATACAGTTTGTGGTGAGTTGGTGGGAAAAGTAGTGGAAAATCTCCAAAGTCTGTGCCTCCCCCATCCGTCTTACCTAAAGAGAACAAATGCCCCAGAATCAGAGCTGAGGACTGGAATGGTGAGTGCTCTGAGCGCAAATGTGTCTGAACTCTGCTATCCATGTTTCAAGATTTGGGCAGACAGTATGGAGGAGGGTTCTCAACCTGAGATACTCACATGAAATTGGGATGTTTGAGATGGGCTAAGATGTTTTCAGGTCATGTCAGCAGCACTCTGACTCTTAGCAGAAGCAAGCAGAAGTCTCCTCTGAAGCATCCCCAGTAGAGGTTTCCAGATTTGAATAGGCTAAGCAGGCCAAAATCATTTCTCACCGATTTTGTGGGGAGCCAATCCATTCCGAGCAATCGTTGGCTGAAACAGCAACACTGAACATTCGGATCCTTATGCATCCTTATGCATTCAGGTGATGGAGTGATTCAATACATAAAATGGAATGACTGTGTATAGATATTTAAAGAAATAAAAGGAAACAAGTAATAGACGGCTGTTGAGAATGACCAGGAAGATCTGGAAAACAACCAAGTAGAACCTCTAAAAATGGAAAACGTTGAAATAAAATAAGGAATAGAGTGTGGTTAAGAAGCAAATAAAGTCAGAGCTGAAGAGGGAATTGGTGAATGGAAGAATATTTTTTTTAAAAGATTTTATTTATTTATTTGACAGAGAGAGAGATCACAAGTAGGCAGAGAGGCAAGCAGAGAGAGAGGAGGAAGCAGGTTCCTGCTGAGCAAAGAGCCCGATGCTGGCCTCAATCCCAGGACCCTGAGATCATGACCTGAGCCGAGGGCAGAGGCTTTAACCCACTGAGCCACCCAGGCGCCCAAATGGAAGAATATTTTTAAGAATTACAAATACAGAGAGAAAAGGAACTAGAAATGTAAAATAGTGGTTGAATGTACTTGTTTTCAGACTTTGCAAAAGGAAGAAAACAGAACGAAGGAGAGCCAATACTTGAAAACATTATTGGCCGAGAATTTTTAGAGCTGGTAAAACACTTCAACTTAAAGATTCAGGTCGTACAAAGTATCCGATATAGGATAAACAAAAATATGAATATGGCAGTATTTGTAAAAAAAAAAAAAAATCTGTTCTTTTTCTCGTGAAAACATTTTGGGTCTAAAAAACTGGAATTAGTGACCGCAACTAAGAGTTTGGTTTGTGTGATTAATGTGACTTGGATTAAAGGGTTAACAGTTTGTGTGATTAATAGTGTGATGTGACTTGGATTAAAGGGTTGACATAGTGATGAAGATGCAGTCAGTATTTTGAATCAAATTCCGATTCATTAATGGAGTGATCTGATATGAAGGTACAAGACCAAACAGTGACCTTCATTCTGGATTTCATGACTAGAACCATTGAATTAAAAAAAAAAAAAACCTAGGAAGGTAAGAGGAAATCACTGTGGGGAATTCATCACCACCATGAGTAAAATGCTTCATTTTAGATAAATCACGGTTGGGGTGGTGGCGGCGGCACCATATTGAAATGAATGCATCTTTATAAACATTTATGATTTTTCAAATGTTTCGTCTGAAGAAAAATGTATTAAACCTCCAAAGTTTGTTTTATTACATATCCAGAGTTTGAGATACTACAGTTAGTGGAGCATTTCCAAGTGTTCTCTTCTTTTCTGTATGCATTGCAGTGATATAATGAAAAGGGGACAATACAATGTAAATTCAGGCACGAAATTAATCGGGAATTAAATCTCTGGAATTAGAATTTCCTTTTTAGCATGAATTATCAATAGCAAGATTACACGAACTAATAACTTGTAGAAATCTTTGGCTTTGGACACATATATTTTAGTTTTACTCTGCACTGTGTGTTTCTGAAGTTGTTATACTGTTAGCTACCTAGCTTACTAATTGAACGATGGAACAATTCACTTTGATGGGAAGATATTTCAGAGAACCTCATGAAAACTAAAAAAGGTTTAATACTGCCTCAGGTTTTAGCTGGGCCCCAAACAAAACAGAACA